>AWOL01S0006417.1:50032-88646 GCA_000715115.1 Nicotiana otophora | reverse complement strand
TATATATATATATATATATACACACACACACACTATCGAGGCATTTAGCTTGAGCCACATGAATAGTGAAACTCTTTGAACTATGGTTCAAACAACTACAACACAAGGATGGCACTCAAAGAAAGCATAATTTTCACCAACAATCAAGTATTCCGCCAAAACTCAAGGTAATAAAACTCGGCCTAACACAATACCTACTCACATTACAATTGTAAAATTAAGTAGTTTAACTAACAAGTTGAGTTCAAATAGTACAAATATTGCATGATAATGTCCTAAGTCTACCCGAACTTGAACATGATTTTTAGCTACGTACAGACTTCCGTCACATCGTGCATATAGAACCCATAACTAGTAACAAATAATAATTTAAGCACCTATGGGAAAGTTCAAACTAATCAATATATGCTCAAAAGTTTATAATACATCTATTAGAGCAATAACCCAACCCAAATCGGAAAGTTCCTAAAAGTCACTCCGGGGCCCACGTGCCCGGATTTTGGAAATTGTCGTAGATAAATATTACCCATGACCTTACAACTCAAATATATAATTTTTACTCAATTCCATAATCCATAATTTCTACAATTTGTATGTTAAAATCCACCCATAATCTATGTATTAAACTCACATTAGGTAGAAATCACTTACATTCAATTGCTAGGTGAAAATCCCTCTCCAAGAAGCTCTAGAATCGGCCAAGAAATGTGAGAAATAAAGAAAATAGCCTAAGTCATGATTTTTAACAAGTGTTCTGCCTAGTGGTACTTCTTCGCGATTGCGGAAAGACCATCACTATCCAGAAGGTAATCCTGCCCCTGGCCACAAAATCCTTCATCGCGAACGCGATAGGGCACTCACGATCGCGATGCTTAACCTTGCTGACCTTTTGCGAATGCGAGCTGCCCTTCGTCGCACCCTTTTTCTCTCGAAAGTGGGTTTCTACATATGACAACTCTTTCAAATGGGTATTAAAAGAGGAGAGTCGATACCTAACGATATTTAAGGTGCTTTAGGGAACCTATTTGCAAATAACTTTGTTTGATTAGTCTACGTCACCAAATATCGGGTAAGGTCTCAAATTACCTAAAAGAAAAGGTGTTAGGCACTCTTCGAGGTCCACAACTGTGGGTCCCAGCCAAAGTTTACACTATGTGGTATTATCAGATTATAATTATCCTAAGTGATCATATAAGTGAGGGAAGACAAGGAATTTAAAGGTTCTATTATGAACAAGTAAAGCAAATCGGGTAACAATTAAACTATATAGATAATCAGTACAAGTTTTTAGAGGTTAGAAGGTACAACTTAATTATTCTAAGTTCAACGACTAAGTGCGAACAATAAACATATAAAGGAGGAGGGGTCCTAATTTTTATAGCCTAAAGGATCACCCTGTGCAACATAAATAATACTTCGCAACTCCATTAGAGAAGGGGTTGCTCATATTAATCAGTGGTCATAGACTATAATCTTCGGCTACCCTATTACTATGTTACAGTTGTTTACCTAAAAGCGCTCTAATTCAATTCTAGGTCGTGTCCTATGCGTGCACTACCCGTCCCGTGCATATGGTTCAGGAGGCTTTGGACCTACTATTTGGGTAGTTCTAGACTATACTTAATATACTCAAAATGATAAAACTAGATGCATATTCAAAACATATAGGACTTCACATAAAGACAATAAATGGTTCAAGTTAGCCTCCACACATAGGAACAAATACAGGCGGGCAGATTAGCCAATAGATAGTTTTAGAGTTAAGAAGCACGAGAGTTGTTGAGTCCTATAGGCATGGTTTCTATGTTATTCTAATTTCCAGTATCGTACATGTAGTACTGCAGCTTTAGACTAATAGATTGGTAGATTAAAGGTATTGCACACCCTATAGGCATGATCTCTAATTATTTGCGCAATGATAGTGAAACAGTTTGAGAATTCAGAACTACCAGTGCTGATTTTATAGACAGGCTTTCTAGGCAAGTGAGAGTATCTTATAGGCAGGATTTCTAACAGTTGGCATTCGAACTTGATTTTATAATATTTTATCCCTATAGGAATGTCATCTAGGTTGGGTAGTATAATGAAAGTAACAGGAGCAGCTTGATTAATTTGTTAGAACCCTATAGTCATGGTATCTAGATGAGCATTAGAAAAGGCATGTATTATTACATCCTATAGGTATATTGTCTAATGATTAAATAAGGCGTTAGGCCCCTATAGACATGTTGTTTAAGAGCGCACAATAATAGACATGGAAACGGGTATAGCAATCACTTAAAGTAGCATGCTTTAAATAGTGTACAAGTATTAGACAAGTTAAGTGAAGTGTGTGATCTCCTATAAGCATGATTTCTATCAGTGTGCAGAAATAAAGCACGCTAAACAAAATAGAAAATAAAGCAAATAGGCCCTATAGGCATATTTTCTACCCTTTTATGAAAGAATAGAGTATACCCGTTCCCCCTTTCCACTAATTTCCCCATCATTTAGTTTTACAAGCTATTACAGAATATTTTAAATAATTACAGGCCCAAATACAAATGTAGAATAACCCAGTAATATGCTTGGGCCTTCAAATAGGCTTAGAACTTCATGCGGACAGCAGGCCCAAACTCCAGGTGAAGGCAGTATACTTTGAACCCCCAATACCAAAGGCAGGCCCAACATACCATGCCCAAACAATTTTAGTAATTAAGCTAATAAATACCATATTAGTTATCACAGGGTGATTTATATCACTCGAATTTTGCCCGAGGTTCACCACCATGCGGTAGTCAAGCCCAGCCTTGACTTCAGCCTTTCCAACACTTACAATTATTTTACGGACGTTTGGGACTTAGAACAATTTTGGCAGCAAGAAAAGTAAAGGCACACACGAAATTTACAGGAGTCTCTTCCCAACTTGTATTAATATGTGAATACAAGAACACAATAAAGCCAACCTTATGTCCAAGAACAAAGAACACCTTAGTTCCCTGCCCCAAAATGATTTTTCACCCTTAGGAATTATACTTAGATGTTTTTGGCTAACACTTTGCCACCAGACTAAGTTCTGCCCCTTTGGGACAGCCTTATGCACATATTTATAGTGCAGGCTGCCCAATTACACTTGGCAGCATTTAAAGCAATCACTTGACAAGCCCCAACTGATGGGCAAACATGATAGACATGCTAAAACAACGTGCATCCACTTTAGCCCCATGATCAGTCATGCTTTGGATGTGGTTGTAACCGCCAACTGACCTGGTCATGTGCCCAACACACTTTTTGCAACCGCTGCTTGTGAACTGCATGTGCTTGTTTTGCCGAGCTGCCACATGCCTAAGGCTATCATTACGCCCAACCTTGCCCTTTGACACTGCTCCGCCCCAATGTTATAACCACAGCTTGCCGCCCATTGACTTAGCCTCACACGCCCATTGCCATAGTTTCCCGCTTATGTCATGTCGCCCCCAACTTAATCAAATCTGCCCATGCCAATATCATTGCCTGTCTTACCTTGTCTCGCCATGTCTTGGTCCCTGCCTTGGCATGGATTTTCCTTGCCATTGGTATGCCAACCCGCACGTTCATGTGAAATGCTCCTTGCCTTCGTCAAGGTGCGTTTGTCAACCCTACATAGCCCGTCATGTCGAGCTTCCCGTCATGATGTTGCCCCATTTTTCAGGTTGTGTGCCAAGTCCATTATGAACATCCTTGACAAAACCCACATCTACTGAGGAACGTTTTCAAGGGGCTAATAAACCACCCCCACCCGAAGAATTCGTCGCCCTTGATGAAGCGGTTTCCGTATTTTTTAGCACCACCATAGGCCTTAATTATGTCATCTCCTACTCATCTTCTTCCTCGTTCGGCTCACCTTTACCTTTTCCATCCGCAAACAAAGTTGTAAGTAGTTCAAGTTTTGGATAGTCACTAGCCATGTGTGGTCCTTTACAACTAAAACAGACATCAAACTTGTTATTTTGTCCCTTGTTTGTTGAAGGTCCAGCACATTGCTTTTCTTTCCCATTGCCAGTGCCCTCAACAACATTTCCCTTTTCATTCCCGTTTTTCCTCCACTCTTTCGCCTTGTCCTTGTTCCCATTTTTGGACTTTGAAGTAGTAGAGAAACCAAAACATTCCCACCCCAGCCGGAAGTCACCCAAAGCATCCGCAGCAGCGATGGTACAAGGAAGGTCTTTCACGTTATGCCTTCGGAGTTTCATCTGCGCTCGCGACTGCAACCCATATAAGAAATTGTGCAGCTTGTCTTCCTCAAACACGTTGCTTATATCCAGCATCAAAGAACTGAAATCTTTGATATAATCCCTGACCATTCCAGTTTGTTTCAACCTTTCAAACAATCTCTAGCAATCCAGCCTGCATTTCTAGGAAAGAATTAATCTTTCAACTCTTTCTTCAGCCCTTCCTAAGAGTCAATCTTTGGCCTAACAGCACTTATACTGTCTTCCACGAGCGTCCGCCACAAAATCTTTGCATCGTCCAACAAATACATAGTCGTAATGGTAACCTTGTCTTCATCTCGCACATGGGCAGCCTAAAAGTACTGCTCCATATCCCGTAGGAAATTTTCGAGTTTCTTGGAACTCCTTGTACCATTAAACTCTTTAGGCTCAGGTATTTTGACCTTGGTACGATCTGCCCCACGCTGTGCATCATCATTGCCAACAGCACGATGCAACAACCCATTTTTCGCTTTCCACTCTGTGCACTCCTGGCTCAGCCTGTTCATCTCGACCTCAAGATAGGTGAGACGAGTCACAATAGTCAGAAATTGATCACCATCAACAGTTTCGATGAGTGCCTCCAATGCAACAACTTTTCCCCTTAGTTTTGCGTTGCCACTAGCCATCTTTCACGAAATTCAACCACTGAACGTCGTGTCTTCATCCCGATCCAGCCTGGCTCTGATAACAGTTGTCACAGGAGCAATTTAAGTCACTCGAATTCTGCCCGAGGTTGACCACCATGCAGCAGTCAAGCCCAGCCTTGACTTCAGCCTTTCTAACACTTAGAATTATTTTAGGGATGTTTGGAACTTAGACAAATTTAGGTAGCAAGAAAAGTAAAGGCACACACAAAATTTATAGGAATCTCTTCCCAACTCGCATTGATATGTGAATACAAGAATATAATATAGTCAACCATGTGGCCAAGAACAAAGAACACCCTAGTTCCCTGCCCCAAAATTATTTCCCACTCTTAGGAATTACACTTAGACGTTTTTGGCTAACATTTTGCCACAAGACTATGTTCTTCCCCTTTGGGACAGCCTTATGCACATATTTATAGTGCAAGCTGCCCAATTACACTTGGCAGCATTTAAAGTAATCAGTTGACAAGCCCCAACTGATGGGCAAACATGATAGACATTCCTACAAAAATGCGCATCCACTTTAGCCCCATGATCAGTCATGCTTTGGATGTGATTGTAACCGCCAACTGCCCTGGTCATGTGCCCAGCACACATTTTGTAACCGTTGTTTGTGCACTGCATGTGCTTGTTTTGCCTAGCTGCTGAGTGCCCAAGGCTTTCATTGCGCCCAACCTTTCCCTTTGACACTGCACCACCCCAATGTCATGGCCACAGCTTGCCGCCCATTAACTTAGACGCACACGCCCATTGCCATAGTTTGCCGCTTATGTCTAGTCGCCCCCAACTTGATCAAATCTGCCCATGCCAATATCATTGCTTGTCTTGCCTTGCCTCACCATGTCTTGGCCTCTACCTTGACATGAAATTTTCCTACCATTGTTATGCCAAACCGCGCGTCCATGTGAAATATTCCATGTCTGTCAAGGTGCGTTTGTCAACCCCGCATAGTCCGTCATGCCGAGCTGCCCATCATGATGTTGCCCCATTTTTAGGTTGTGCGCCAAGGCCATCATGAAAATCCTTGTCACAACCCACATCTGCCAAGGAACTTTGTCAAGGGGATAACATTAGCCATACAAGTAACAAAACTACTCATGGATTAACTTAAACACTTAGTATTTATAACTGTAGGGCTGGGATTTTAACCAATAGACAAGGCCATGCCAAGTTGAAAGGAATCAAAGACACATACAGGCAAGTAGTTCCAGAAAACAAGATTAACAGTGACAAGACAAGATATCATAAACTACAAAACCACTGTAACAGTGTTTCAAAATAGAACCAATTCAAAGAACTTCATATGAAAGCCTAGCAAAAATCATAAACGAGAAGAAAGTGGAGTACAACCTTCATATGAGGGATTTAACATGGAAGATTTGCATAATAATCATACTAGTAGCATAATTTGGAAAACATGCTTACTTCCTAAAGTTGTATCTAACAGTAATTCCAACCAAAGAACATAGGCAGGATCACACGAAATATTGACAAGTTCACAAGGCAGGTTCATGCTTATATTTTCAGAAACATAGTTAGGATGACAAGATTGACCATCATATGCTAATGAATTACTCCAGAAAGAGTTTCAAAAATCAAAGCATGGTCCACTTCAGACATTTAACATGAGAATCTAGCAAAATTATAGAGAGGAACAAGTGGATGGCAGTTTTCACATGAAGGTTTTTAACATGAAAGCCTAATGAGCATGTGGTCACAAACATTATAACAGCATGCTAGTGAACATAACTTACAACAGTTGAGCATGAGAATTAACATATTCAGTACTAATCATAGTACAAATGTTCGAAAACAATACCAAAACTCATGACAAGTGAAAATATATCAACTCCAGATTAACAGGACATACAGACACTAGGTCTTAATCACATATAGCAGAAAAGGTTAGATATTAAGTCATATTCTGGAGGTTTTAGGCAATATTAAGGAGCACAAGATTGAACAAATTAGGAAGCATACGTTAAGTAGCAGGAAAACGTGTTTGGCTAACAACATGATCAAGAATTAACTCTAGGAAAGTATACATCAATAATTCGACAGGAATTAGAACATATTCTAGGCATGAATTGGTTTATCACAAAAGTTTAGAATAAAGCAGAGAAGTAAGCTCATGGCAAGCAGCAAATATAAGTATTCTGGCAAAACCCACTGGGCTAAACAAACTTAAAAGAGTCAAAAGTCATTCATATTGAACATACATCAGAGTTGGAATTTTAGGCGAGTTCAAATGCTAAAAAAGATTTCAAAGTCACCAACAACTTCAGAGAAAATAATGTAGAAAATAGAGGTGGCATAGTAACATATTGATTCACAAAAGTTTCAGTGACATGAGTGTCCAGAGCATGAACACAAATAGAGAAGAAAACATAATTGCGAGAGTTTGAGCACTTACAAGTTCGCAAATTTAACAACAAATAGAGAAGAATCACCAAATGCTAGTAGAAAAATAAGAACAACAGCAGGAATTCCAAATCCCTAGTGCATTAGAGTTCACAAGAGCTTCGAACGAGCCCCGAGCAGTGCTCGCACTAGAGAGGGAATCAGAGAAAATTTCGGTGGCCTTGACTTCCAACCGGCCACCACCAAGAGTGTAGAAACTATAGAAGAATGAGAGTAGAGGGAATAATAGTAGTGGTAACAGTAGTTGTAGCAGTAGTTGTTAAGATCTTAGGGGAAAAAGGGAAGGGGTTTATACAGTGATAGATTAGGACGCACAAACAAGGAAAAAAATCAATTAAACCTAAATAAGGAAAGAAAAGATAACATGAAATTTCTAACATAGCCGGTAAAGGGGTAAAAGGAATTTCAAACCCTAGTTGAGTCCAACGGCCATGAATCATATCGGAAATGCAAGAATCGTTCATTGTAGAGTATATATAGATGAAACATCGGCCAGGTCTTCACAAAATTAGAGCCAACTAGGTCCGTCTTGAAAGGTAGTATTTACCAAAGTTAGGTAAATACTAAGTAACACCACGAACACGTGAGTAGTAACAGAATAAGGCAAGGGAATCACGAAGGGATTCCATATTATGGACAGATTTGGAGAGGATTTAGGGAAACAGCGGCTAAGGTTTGTGAAGAGAAGATAAGAGTAGAAAGAGTAGAGGCGGCCAAATGAGAAGAGTGGTTTTTAGGATTCAGGTTATGGGGGGCATAAGGAGAAGGGTTTGTTTATTATGGGCCATTGATCATTTGAGATCAACGGCCAAGATCAAAGGGGAAGCGGGGCGAGTCGTTTGGACGGGTCGCGACCGGATTTAAAAGGGTGGTTTGGTCTTGGGCTGCTGAAAGGCTAAATAGAATGGGCCAAATGTTTTGGGCCAGATTTTGGTCCGAAAGCCCTGCATTGGGCAATAAAATTAAATATACGAAGTTTGTTTAAAATAATTTATAAAAAGTAATTTATAAATAATAAAAATAATATTTATGCAGTAAAATGATTGAAAATAATATCTTAACATTATAAAATATAAAAAATCCATTTTAGAATAAACAATGCAATAAATGTAATTATGTATAGAATATAGGTTATTATTGCAAAATGATGTAAATAGCTCAAAATACAAATGTAATTATATTAAATGATGTAAAAATGTTATAAAACATATATGTGGGTGTAAATAATAAATTTGGATGATTAAGTCATCACAAAATAATTTGAAAGGGTAATTAAATAAATATTTAAATAATTTAAATGCAAGAAATCAATTTTAAAGCTTTAAAAACTATGGAAATATTATAGAAAATACTTAAATGGCTTTTGTAAATTGGGTAATAATGCAAAATAATATTTTAAAAGTATACNTTGGTCTTGGGCTGCTGAAAGGCTAAATAGAATGGGCCAAATGTTTTGGGCCAGATTTTGGTCCAAAAGCCCTGCATTGGGCAATAAAATTAAATATACGGAATTTGTTTAAAATAATTTATAAATAATAAAAATAATATTTATGCAGTAAAATGATTGAAAATAATATCTTAACATTATAAAATATAAAAAAGCCATTTTAGAATAAACAATGCAATAAATGTAATTATGTATAGAATATAGGTTATTATTGCAAAATGATGTAAATAGCTCAAAATACAAATGTAATTATATTAAATGATGTAAAAATGTTATAAAACATATATGTGGGTGTAAATAATAAATTTGGATGATTAAGTCATCACAAAATAATTTGAATGGGTAATTAAATAAATATTTAAATAATGTAAATGCAAGAAATCAATTTTAAAGCTTTAAAAACTATGGGAAACTTATAGAAAATACTTAAATGGCTTTTGTAAATTAGGTAATAATGCAAAATAATATTTTGAAAGTATATAATATTTTATAAAATATGAGGGCAAAATTGGGTATCAACACCCTTCGCGAACGCGAAAGCCTGCGTCCCCCCTCCCCCAGCTAGCCTCCCTCTACGTGAACGCGACCCAGCGATCGTGAATGCAAAGGTCAGTGGTCCAAAATATTCGCGATCGCAACCCCACTAACACGAACGCAAACAACAAAGATCCCTCAGCCCAAATCCTTCAACGCGAATGCGATGCACCTTCGGCGTTCGCGAAGAAGGAAACCAGTAGCAGAAAATCTATTATTTTGGACTTAACTCCGGGTGGTTCAAAACACGCCCAAGCCACCCGCGACTCCGTCCAAATTCACCAACAAGTCTATAAATATAATACGGACTTACTCGAAGTCTCAGAACATGTAAAACAACATCAAAACCAAGAATTACACCCTAAAACAAAATTAATCAACTTTAGAACTTCCAACCTCTTCAACTAGCTCCGAACGCGACGAATCATGCTTAGATAACTCGTTATGACGTCAAATTTTACGTACAAGCCACAAATTACCATACGAATCTATTCCTAGACCCGAAATCCCAAACAGACATCGATAACACCAAGTCTACTTCAAATCAAATTGTTGAGACTCTAAAACCTTCAAGGAGCCAACTTTCAACATTAAGTGCTAAAACACTACCGGATCACCCGAAACTCAATCCGAACACACGCCTAAGTCTAATATTATTATACGAACCTATTGTAACCTTCAAATCCCGATTCTGAGGTCGTTTACTCAAAATGTTAACTCAAGTCATACTTGGCCACCTTAGGCCACTATTATGGAACTAATTGTTCCGAATCCAATCCGAACCCTTCAAAAACCAAACCAATCATCCCTGAAAGTCATAAATCAGTAAAAGCACATATGGGAGTCTTAAATAGGGAAACGAGGATCTAGACACTAAAATGACCGGTCGGGTCATTACATCAAGTATGTGTGGATTATACTAATTTGAATACGGCATGCGTTATGGATTCATTTCCTTTACCGCATATAAATCAATTAATTGATTCTACTGAAGGCCATGAGATTTTATATTTTTTGGATGCTTATTTTGGATATAATCAAATTAAAATAGATCCCGAAGAGGAGGAAAAAACTTCTTTTATTATTAACATGGGGGACTTATTGTTACAAAGTTATGCCTTTTGGTCTAAAGAATGCTGGAACTACATATCAATGGTTGGTAACCAAAATATTCCAAGATATTTGTGAAAGACTACAGAAGTTTACATTGATGACATGTTGGTGAAATCAACACAAGTCGAAGATCATCTCAAGCATTTGAAAGAAACATTTGCAATTCTTCGGAAGTACAATATGAAGTTGAATCCATAAAAAACGTATTTGGTGCTGCATCAGGTAAGTTCTTTGGTTTTCTTGTTTGTAACAGAGGGATCGAGGTAAATCCAGCTCAAATCGAAGCAATTGAAGAAATCCTGATTGTACTTACAAGAAAAAAAAGAGGTACAGAGACTTACGGGAAGAGTAGCAGCTTTGGGGAGATTCATATCCAAATCTTCTGAAAGATGTTTCAATTTTTTCTGGTTGTTGAAAAAGCAAAACAAGTTTGAATGGATAGAAGAATTCCAACAAGCATTGAGATATTTAAAAACATATCTCTCAAAGCCATCTTTCTTGTCAAAACCAAAGGAGAGGGAACGATTGCTCGTTTACTTAGCCGTATCTGAACTATCGGTGAGTGCAGTTTTGGTTTGTAAGGAATAAGGTGTGCAATCTCCTATCTATTACATCAGTAAAGTATTATTAAAATCTGAGACAAGATATCCACAATTAAAAAAATAGCATTAGCATTAGTAATGGCATCAAGAAAATTGCGACCCGAATTTCAATATCATTTCATATCTGTTGTGGAAACTTTTCCATTACGTAATATTTTACATAAGCATGAGTTATCAAAAAGATTAGCCAAATGGGAAATTTAACTTAGTGAGTATAGTATTATTTATCAACTACAAACTGTTATAAAATCATAGATACTAGCAGATTTTGTAGAAGACTTTAGCTCGAACCTACTTCCCGAAGCTAAAATGAGGTACATGTTTCTACCAGGTCAAATTTGGAAACTTGAACTTTGTACACGGATGGATCTTCTAATGTAAAGTGAGCGAGTATGGGTATTGTTTTAATTGTACCTACTGGGAAATTGTTAGACAAGAAATAAAATATTATCCTATTACTAATAGTTAGTACTGCAGTTGCATCAACCAAGGTCCTCACGAGTAGAAAAGTAGTGGTAAACTAATTTAAAATCCTGCCAAGCATGAGTGGATGCAAAGAAGAAATAACAAGTATCAAAGGGATAATAGGGGCCATATAATTGAAGCTACAAAAGAACAAGGAGATGTCAATGTCAAGGTAAAGTACAATGCTGAAACAGTTACTACAAAGAACAAGTTTGATGCTCTTGAGGTTGAAGAGATTGAGCAACCAGTCTTACAAATTACGGATGGCAAAGGAGATGACACAGTTAAAGAAAAGGAGAAGCAACAATTGGTAAATGAATCCAACAAGGACAAGGAAAAGAAGCAATAGGAGAATGTATCACATTTAAGTCCAAATCCTAAAGGAAATGGGAGTTCTACTGTAGCGGCTAAAGAAATCAACCCTAACCCTAATCCTAATGCTACTGTAATTGGGGTGGACATGCAAAAGGAAAGAACTGTGAATTGGGTTCAAAGAAGATTTGGAACTCCTAAAGAGGTACTTAATGTGATATCTAACCATTATTGTCAAGAAGTTCCATCACAAATGATGGGAGGCTCTTCAAGGGCAGTAGATACCACAGGAACAACAAACGATGGTAACTCAAAGGGAATTGGAAAAACTGATGCCACAAGCAATAGATGCACATCATGAGGTGAAGAAGTTTAGGAGATGGAGTTAAACAATGCTACTCATAAGAATGCTCACGGCAATGATCATGCAAAGCAGCCTGGCATAGTAGATTCACAAGCTACAATAAACCCTAGGATGCATGAAACTAGGGTTGAAGCTCTTGATCAAACCATAACACAGAACACAACAAAATAAATTAGAGTAGGTTCAGGATCACTTGTAGAAGCTAGAATCAATGAGGGTGCAGGTGAAGAAGTTACAGGGAAGGTGAAAGGTAATGGAATAGTAAACCCTAGCAACACTGCCATGGGTTTCTCTATAGTTGAAGCTCATGCGATGGATGGTAATGGTGTAGGACATGTAAAAAAGTCTCTTACAATGGTCTTGGATGATACAGTGAGGTCAAACACAAATACAGCTGATGGCAATCCTAAAGAATCTAATGGAACAGTAATTCCAGTGTCTACTGCTATAGTAAACCCTAATCTGGGTTCAGTCTATGAATTGCAATTCAAGGTGATGCAGGAGGCTTTAGGAGCAATGGAACAACATAACTAGGGGTTGAAGGAGGCGACTAGGGTGTCACATGAGTAGGCCATTGTTCCTAAGGCTTCAGGTGCAATGGAGGCATTGTCAGTGGCCTATGAGGAACAGGGCAACCTATGCAGCTTCAAATCAATGTCCCATTGAGGTCACCTAAACAAATACTACATGAAATTATCACTCACAATGTGGCACCTGTGGATCTTCAGAATGTAGAGGTAGAACAAGGTGAGATTTAGGAAGGGGGAGAAGATGAATCTACTGTATGCAATTTCAAGGTAGTTGCTAGAGATGCAGACTTATGTCTAAGAGTTGCTAGCAGAAGTGTTAAGAAGGTCAAGAAGCAATGTCAAGTTAAAGAAGTACCTCAACCTACAAGAATTTTGCCCAAGAGGGCAGTTTTAGTTACCAAATGATGATCAAGACCTTGATATGGAATGTAAGGTCTGTTAAATCTCACCGGCCTTTCAAAGAGTGATCAATATGCATAGGAACCATAGATTCTTTGTGGTTGCTTTGATGGAACCTTTTCAGAACTCAAAACATATTAAAATATATAGAAAAAGACTTAATATAGATGATGTTATTTCTAACATTAATGGGAAGATCTGGCTTTTCTTTGATGTTGTTGTAGTGTGGGAATTAATAATGGATACTGCACAACAGGTGACTATCAAATGGTATCATCAAGATATTGGCCAACACATCATGTTTACTTTTGTATATATTAAATGTTCTTCACTTGAGAGGGTGGAATTGTGGGATAATCTGTATTATTTTGCAAGTGATATGGAGTTGCCTTGGGTTGTTGGTGGTGATTTCAATATTGTGCTACATGAAGATGAGAAGATTGGGGGATGGCCAGTTCACCCTCCTGAATATGAAGACTTTGCTTTTTGTGTGAATTCTTGCGGGCTAGTTGATTTAGGCTACAAAGGAAGTCCATTCACCTGGTGGAATGGTAGACCAAATGCTAAGTGTATCTTTAAGAGGCTAGATAGAGTATTTATGAACTTACCATTCCAAAATCTATTCCATATCATTAAGGTTGAACATTTTATTAGGACTGGATCAGATCATGCCCCTATATTCATGAGTTGTGGTGAACAAGCTACTAACTTCATCAAGCGTTTTAAGTTCCTGAACTTCTGGACCAAACATAAAACATTTAATGAGGTGGTTAGGCAAAACTAGATTGCTGACTTTATTGGAGATCCATATCTCATGTTCAAGTAAAAGCTAAAGAGGGTAAAGATTGCTCTATCTAAATGGAGTAAGGAGACATATGGTGACATATTATAACTACTTGCTATTAGGGCAGACATTGTGAAGGTAAAGGAGATACTTTTCGAGGAAGAACCTACAGTTGAGAATAGAATAGTGATATAAAAAGCACAAGCTGAATTAAAGATATACTTAAGCGTAGAAGAGAAATACTGGAAGCAGAAGGCTGGGATGACATGGTTTACTAAAGTATATAGGAATACAAGTCTCTTCCACAATCATGTTAATGACCAGAGACAGAAGATGCAATTGAAAATGTAATAACCTGACCGGTCATTTTTCCTTCTAGATTCCAGTTCCCCTAAATAAGACTCCTTGTATATACTTTTACTATTTTATCACTTGCGGGGATGGTTAGTTCGGAGCTTGAAAGGGTTCGGGTTGAAATCGGAACACTTTGTTCCTTAATTTGGCTTCAAAATGCTAAGTTTGACTTTGGTCAACATTTTAAGTAAACGACCTAGGAACTGGAATTTGACACTTCCAATAGGTTTGTATGATGATTCTGGACTTGGACGTATGTTCGAATCAGGTTCTGGATAACCTGGGTGCATTTTGGCGCTTAATACTAATAGTTGGCACCTTGAAGGTTTTAAAGTTCTTTAAATTTGGTTTGGAGTAGGTTTTGGTGTTATCGAGGTCCATTTGGGATTCCAAGCCAGGGAATAGTTCTGTATGATGATTTAGGACTTGCACACAAATTTTGGTGTCATTCCAAGTAGTTTAAGTATGTTTCGGCGCGTTCGCAGTAAGTTGGAAGAACTTGAAGTTCATAAGTTGATTCAATTTGGTTTGGAGTGTGATTCTTAGTTTTGATGTTGTTTTATGCATTTCGAGGGTTCGAGTGAGTTCGTTTTATGATTTCAAACTTATTGATATGTTTGGGCGGGGCCTCGGGTGTTAATCGAATGAGGTGTGGAACTCATTTGGAATTGGAAGAACAGCTGAAGCACTAGGTTTTTGGTGTAATCGCACCTGCGGAGGGCTAGCCGCTGGTGCAAGCTCGCAGAAGTGAGCCATGGACCGTGAAGCGACACAGCACAGGCTGCCCAGTAATCACAAAAGCAGCGAATGGACCGCACTTGCGAAGGCGCAGGTGCAAAGAAGACGATCACAGATGCGGCATGGGATCGCAGGTGCGATGCGCTCGCCGCAGAAGTGGACTCCCGTCCGCGGAAGCGAAACCAGTCGGCCTAGGCACTTCCACAGAAGCGAAACCAGCCGGCCTAGGCACTTCCATAGAAATGAACCTTGGTCAGCAAAAGCAATGCCGCAGATGCGGCCCAGCGACCGCAGGTACGGAATCGTTGGAGGCAGTGTGGTCCTTTTAAAACAGAACTCAGGCTATTTTGGGTTCATTTATTGCACGCTTGGGCGACTTTGGAGCTTCAAAGAGGGGGGGGGGTTCCACCTAGAAAATTGAGGTAAGTAATTTCTAAGCAATGTGAGTTTAATACATAGATTATGGGTAGATTTAACATGTAAAATTTATGAAATCATGGGTTTAGATGAAAAATCTAAGTTTCGATAAAAATGAGATTTAACCACGAAAATGGTTTGGGAATTGAGTGAAAATTATATATTTGAGTTTGTGAGGTTATGAGTAAAATTATATATATATTTTGTGAAAATTATATATTTGAGTTTAGATGAATCCGGGCACGTGGGCCCGAAGGTGAATTTTAGGAATCCTTCAAATTGGGGTTGGGTAATCACTCTAATAGTATGAATATGAACTTTTGAACGTGTATTGATTAATTTATATAATGTTTGGCTAGCTTTGGATTGTTCGGCACCGAGTTGGGACTTTAGAGTAGAATTTTGACCGGAAAGTGAGCCTTGAGACGAGGTAAGTCTCTTGTCTAACCTTGTAAGAGGTAATTTTCCCTATAGGTAATTTAAATTATTTTTTGCTTCTAATTGTGGGGGCTACGTACGTACAAGGTGATAAGAGTCCGTACGTAGAAACTAATTATGCTTATGTTCGGGTAGTCTTAAGACCCAAATCATGAATTATTTGAGATGTTTCCATCCTACTTGTAAATTAAAGTTCTTATATTATAATGGAACTTGTTAGAGGAATTGTGAAATACCGTTAATGGAATTAGTATTACATTGTGTATTAGCCTTTAATAACGTTTAAGTCAGAGCTTATAAAGTATCATGTCTTCTTGGGGAGCGGGCCGAACGGCTCGGCAGTAGATAGATGCATTTATTGTTCATTTCTCTTGACCCTCGGTAGTGTACACATTATTCTGGATCGAGTCGTACGACATCGGCATAATCGTGCGTGTTAACACTCAGAGTTAATTATATATTTGATATCATTTCATGGCTTGAGAGGTTAAAATATACATAATGGAATTAATTTGGGACTTACCATGTGTGAAAGAAATTCTTTACTCCCTGCTTTTTATTTAGTCATTATCTTGATTACATGACCCGTGCTATTTCGAACTCCAGTACTTTTATTGGTAGCCCATAGTAAGTGTCGATGTCGACCCCTCGTCACTACTTCTTCAAGGTTAGACTTGATACATACTGGGTACATGTTGTTTATGTACTCATACTACACTTCTGCACTAACCGTGCAGGATCTGAGGCAGGTGCATCTGGCTATCCTACCGGCACGCATCCCTGATATCCCGAGGCCTAGTGGTAAGCTACTTCCCGAGCCGTTCTGTAGCCCCTAGAGTCTCTCTTTGTATTTATATTCTGCCTACTTTATTTCGGACACTAGTTGGAGTTTTGTATATTGTACTAGTTGCTCATATACTTGTGACACCATATCTTCGCACACACTCTAGTAGACTTTATGGTTTTGGGGTATTTACATATTATGCTTGCATTCAGATGTTTTCATTTTTAATCACTTGACTCTCTATCTCTCAAATTTCTAAACAAATGGGATTTAATTACTTGAAAATTGTTTAAAAGAAGCAATCACATAGTAAATTCATTATAGGCTTGCCTAGTGGTGACGTTAGGCGCCATCACAGCCTATAGGAGACATTTGGATCGTGACAACATGGTATTAGAGCACTAGGTTCACATAGGTATCACAAGTTATGAGCAGGCCTAATATAGTCTTGCAGATCGATGCGGAGACGTTTGTACTTATCTTCGAGAGGTTATAGGGTGTTAGAAAACTACTCTTTCTTCATCTCCTATCCTACAGTTGATGTAGTACTAAGTATTTTTCTCTAATTGTCTCACAGATGGTGAGAACGTGCACAACGGATGTACCAGACCATGGAGTAACTGCTCCCTCTGTTGCTAGAAGCTGAGGCAGAGGCCTAGGGAGGGATCCAGGTCGTGGTAGAGAACGAGGGCATGCTAGAGTTTCTCCAGTTACACCACCAGTAGATCCAATAGAGGATCACACTATTGAGGAGCAGGGTGAGGTGCTTGCAGCACGACCAGGCATGGTGGATTTCATGTCTGCACCGGGATTCCGGGAGGTCATGGGTTGTATGCTACGGTTCATGAATTCTGTCACTCAGGTTGGTTTATTTCCAGTAGACCCTGCCACATCTCAGGCGGGAGGGGGAGTACAGACGCCTACCGCTCAGGCTCCAGGCCGCGCAACTGTCGTATATCAGACCCCAGGCGCACTACCCGTGGGCGGAGCTCAACCAGTTGTAGCAGTTATACATGAGCTTATACCAGCTGAGGCTGGCAATCCGCATTGACTATTGGACAGATGGACGAGGCTACAGCCTCCTGGCTTTGGAGGTGAGCGACACGAGGACCCCCAGGACTTTATTGACTGGTTGAGGGACCGACTGCACAACATGAGGATATTGGAGTACCATGGGGTGGATTTTACTACTTTCCAGCTGGAGGGCAGGGCCCATAGGTGGTGGCGGTCATATCTTCTCGGCAGACCAGTGGGTTATCCTCCCATGACTTGGAACCAGTTCACACGCCTATTCTTGGACAGGTATATTCCACCCTCTCAAAGGGAAGAGTTGCAATTTCAGTTCGAGCAGCTCCAACAGGGCCAATTGTTAGTGACTGTCTATGAGGCGAGATTCTCTGCATTGTCTCGCCATGCACTTATGATACTTCTGACCGATGTAGAGAGGGTGTAGAGGTCTGTTACCGATTTTCACTCTACTAGCCAGGCCACTATGGCCTGAGAGGTGAAGATGGGGACTTCGTACGAGCTTGTTGTAGAGATAGCTCGGAGGATCGAGAGTGCATGTCAGCGTGGTCGGGAGAAGGCTACGAGGGATAAATGGTTCCAGTATTCTAGAGAGTTCAGTGGTTCCACGGTTGGGTGAAGAGCTAAGTTCGTGAGGGTTCAGTCTAGCAAGCCCACATATCCAGCACCACCGCCTCCTCGGGGTGTTCCAGTACAACCTTATTTCAGGTTCCTGCTAGGGAGTTCTTACCGCCCGCCAGCTATTCAGGGATCCTCCAGTGGGTATGTAGGCAATCAGGGTCAGACTTCAGGCCAGCAGTCCACCATACCGAGAGGTTATTTCGAGTGTGGGGATCTCAGTCATGAGTAGAGGTTTTTCCTCAGGCTTCGGGGCAAGGCAGTATAGAAGTGTCAGCAGCCTATTATTCCAACACCATCTGCCCCACCAGCCGATCGGCCGGCCAGAGGAGGAGGGCATGTGTTTTGGGGTCGTCCTAGAGGTGGAGGTCAGGTAGGAGGAGGCCAGTTAGGTGGCACTCCAGTTAGATTCTTTGATTTTTCGGCAAGCCCAGATGCAATGGCCTCAGATTCCATGATCACAAGTATTATTTATATCTGCGGTAGGGATGCTTCGGTACTATTTGATCCAGGGTCTACCTATTCATTTGTTTCATCTCTGTTTGCTCATTTATTGGGTGTTCCTCGTGAGTCCTTGAGTACTCCCACTCATGTGACCACACCAGTGGGTGATTCTGTTATTGTGCATCGGATCTATTGGTCTTGCATTATTACATTCTGTGGTAATGAGGCTAGAGCGGATCTTCTGTTGCTTGACATGACCGACTTTGAGGTCATCCTAGGCATGGATTAGTTATCTCCATATCATTCCATCCTTGATTTTCATGTCAAGATTGTTACCTTGGCGATGCCAGAGTTGCTTAGATTGGAGTGGAAGGGTTCGTTTGTCAGTACACCTAGTCGGGTTATTTCTTTTATGAAGGCTCGACAAATGGCCGAGAAGGGGTGCTTGGCTTATCTAGCCTATGTTTAGGATACTACCACAGAGACTCCACCGATTGATTCAGTACCCGTGGTCTGGGATTTCTCCGATGTGTTTCTTTCTGATCTTCCAGGCATGCCACCAAATCGCGATATCGATTTCTGTATTGAGTTGGCTCCAGGTACCCAACCTATATCTATTCCACCGTACCGCACAGCTCCGAGAGAGTTGAAGGAGTTAAAGGAGCAGCTTGAGGAGTTGCTAGCAAAAGGGTTCGTCAGATCGAGTGTATCGCCTTGGGCTGCACCAGTGTTATTTGTGAAGAAGAAAGATGGGACTATGCGGATATGCATTGATTACCGCCAGTTGAACAAGGTTACCTTTAAGAACAAGTACCCTTTGCCGCATATCGATGCCTTGTTTGACCAGTTGCAGGGTGCTAGGTGTTCTCTAATATCGAATTGAGATTAGGGTATCATCAGCTGAATATTCGGGATTCCGATGTCCCGAAGTCGGCTTTTCGGACTAGATATGGCCATTATGAGTTTTTAGTGATGTCTTTTAGCTTGACTAATTCCCTAATGACGTTTATGGATTTGATGAACAGGGTGTTCAGGCCCTATATTGATTCATTTGTCATTGTCTTCATTGATGACATTTTGATCTACTCGCGTAGCATGGAGGAGCACAAGCAGCATCTGAGAGTGGTACTTCAGACCTTGCGGGGCAGAATTTATATGCAAAGCTCTCCAAGTTAGTTTTGGCTAGATTCTATGGCATTCTTGGGACATATTGTATCAGGCGAGAGTATTAAGGTTGATCCCATGAAGATTGAGGCAGTTCAGAGTTGGACTCGTCCTACCACAGCGACTAAGATTAGGAGCTTCCTAGGGTTGACAGGATATTATCGTTGGTTTGTAGAGGGCTTCTAATCTATTGCAGCACCTTTGACTAGATTGACCTAGAAAGGTGCTCTGTTCAGATGGTCTGATGATTGTGAGGTGAGCTTTTAGAAGCTCAAGATAGTTTGACTTCAGCACCAGTGTTATTACTGCCTTCCGATTCAGGGATGTATACTGTGTATTGCGACGCTTCACGCATTGGTTTGGTTTGTGTATTGATGAAGGAGGGGTGAGTTATTGCATATGATTCACGTCAGTTGAAGCCCCATGAGAAGAATTACCATGTACACTATTTGGAGTTGCCCACTTAATATCTGGAGGCATTATCTTTATGGGGTGTCCTATGAGGTTTACACATATCATTGCAGTCTGCAGCATTTGTTCAAGCAGAGGGATCTCAATTTGAGGCAGCGCATGTGGCTTGAATTACTGAAGGATTATGATATTACCATCCTTTATCATCCGGGCAAGGCGAATGTGGTTGCATATGCCTTGAGCAGAAAGGCAGAGAGTATGGGTAGTTTGCCATTCATTTCAGCGGAGGAGAGGCCACTAGCTTTGGACATTCAGTCCTTGGCTAACAGACTTGTAAGGTTCGATATTTCGGAGCCCAGCCGAGTTCTTGCATGTGTTGATGCTCAGTCTTCACTATTCGAGCAGATCAAGGATCGCCAGTTTGATGATTCGCTCTTGTTGGTTCTCATAGAGACGGTACTACAGGGTGGTGCCAAGGAGGTTACTATCGATGACGATGGTGTTCTGCGACTTTAGGGTTGCCTATGCGTTCCTAATTTTGATGGCTTGAGGGAGAAGATCCTAGAAGAAGTACACAGTTCTCGGTATTCTATTCATCCAGGTGATAAAAAGATGTATCACGATCTGAGGCAGCATTATTGGTGGCGTCGGATGAAGAAGGACATAGTTTAGTATGTTGCAAGGTGTCTAAATTGCCAGCAGGTCAAGTATGAACATCAGAGGACAGGTGTCCTACTTCAGCAGATGACTATACCGGAGTGGAAATAGGAACGCATTACTATGGACTTCGTAGTTGGGTTTCTGCAGACCTTGCGAAAGTTTGATGCTATTTGGGTCATTGTCGATAGGTTGACCAAGTCGGCACACTTCATTCCGGTTGTGACTACGTATTCCTCAGAGAGGTTGGCCCAGATGTATATTCAGGAGATTGTACTGCTGCATGGTGTGCCTGTCTCCATCATATCAGATAGAGGCCCTCAGTTTACTTCACATTTCTGGAGAGGAATATAGAGCGATTTGGGGACTCGTGTAGAGCTCAGTACAGCCTTTCATCCACATACCGATGGGCAGTCGAAGAGGACAATTCAGATCTTGGAGGATATGCTCAAAACATGTGTGATTGAATTCGGAGGGCAGTGGGATCGATTCTTGCCTTTGGCCAAGTTTGCTTACAACAACAGTTATCAGTCCAGCATCGAGATGGCTCCATTTGAGGCTTTATATGGTCGGCAATGTCGTTCTCCCATTAGATGGTTTGATCCCGGCGAGGCTAAGTTATATGGTATTGATTTGGTGAATGATGCCTTGGAAATGCTAAAGTTGATTCAGGAGCGATTTTACATGGAACAATCCAGACATAAGAGTTATGCAGATCAGAAAGTGCGTGATTTATCATTTATGGTGGGCGATAAAGTTCTCTTGAAGGACTCACCGATAAAGGGGATCATGAGGTTCGGGAAGAAGGGCAAGTTGAGCCCAAGGTTTATAGGCCCATTTGAGGTGTTGAGGTGAGTTAGGGAGGTTGCTTATGAGCTTGCCTTGCCTTCCAGTCTATCAGGAGTCTATCCGGTTTTCCACGCGTCTATGCTCCGTAGGTATCATGCAGACAGGTCGCATGTGTTAGACTTCAGCACGGTTCAGTTAGATGAGAGCTTGGGTTATTAGGAGGAGCCAATTGCCATTGTTGATAGGCAGGTTTGCCAGTTGAGGTCCAAGATGATTTCTAAATGTTCAGTGGAGGGGCCAACCAGTCGAGGAGGCAACTTGGGAGGCCAAGGAGGGCATGCAGAGAAGATATCCACACCTATTCGGCGCTTCAGATATGATTCTAGACCCGTTAGAGGACGAACGTTTGTTTAAGAGGTGGAGAATGTAATGACCCGGCCGGTCGTTTTGCCTTCTAGATTCCCGTTCCCCTAAATAAAACTCCCCGTATGTACTTTTACTATTTTATGACTTGCGGGGATGGTTAGTTCGGGGCTTGGAAGGGTTCGGGTTGAAATCGGAACACTTGGTTCCTTAATTTGGCTTTAAAATTCTAAGTTTAACTTTGGTCAACATTTTAAGTAAACAACCTCGGAGTTGGGATTTGATAGTTCCAATAGGTTCGTATGATGATTTTGGACTTGAGCGTATGTTCGGATCGGGTTCTGGATGAGCCGGGAGCATTTCGGCGCTTAATACTGATAGTTGGCACCTTGAAGATTTTAAAGTTCTTTAAATTTGGTTTGGAGTAGGTTTTGGTGTTATCAAGGTCCGTTTGGGATTCCGAACCAGGTAATAGTTTTGTAAGGTGATTTGGGACTTGCATGCAAATTTTGGTGTCATTCCGAGTAGTTTAAGTATGCTTCGGTCGTTCGGAGTAAGTTGGAAGAACTTGAAGTTCATAAGTTGATTCAATTTGGTTTGGGGTGTGATTCTTAGTTTTAATGTTGTTTTATGCGTTCTGAAGGTTCGAGCGAATTCGTTTTATGATTTCAAACTTGCTAGTATGTTTGGGCGGGGCCTCGGGTGTTAATCGGATGAGGCGTGGAATTCATTTGGAATTGGAAGAGCAACTGAAGCACTAGGTTTTTGGTGTAATCGCACCTGCAGAGAGCTAGTCGCAGGTGCGAGCTCGCAGAAACGAGCTATGGACCGAAGAAGAGGTGCAACACAGGCTGCCCAGTGATCGCAGAAGTGGCAAAGGGAACGCACCTGCGGAGGCACAGGTGAGAAGAAGATGATCGCAGATGCGGAATAAGGTCGCAGGTGCGACACGCTCGCAGCAGAAGCGGGAACGCAGAAGCGGACTCCCATCCACAGAAGCGAAACCAGCCAGCCTAGGAACTTCCGTATAAGAGGACCTTCATTTGCAGAAGTGATACGACAGATGCGGGCCAGCGACCGCAGGTGCGGAATCGCTGGAGGCAGTGTGGACCTTTTAAAACGGGACTTAGGCTATTTTGGGTTCATTTATTGTCCGCTTGGGCGACTTTGGAGCTTCAAAGAAGGGGGTTTCCACCTAGCTAATTGAAATAAGTAATTTCTATGCAATATGAGTTTAATACATAGATTATGGGTAGATTTAACATGTATAATTTGTGAAATCATGGGTTTAGATGAAAAACCTAGGTTTTGATAAAAATGGGATTTAACCGCGAAAATGGTTAGGGAATTGAGTGAAAATTATATATTTGAGTTCGTGAGGTTATGGGTAATAACATTCTTCGAAAAATTCCGGAAACCGGACATGTGGGTCTGAAGGTGAATTTTAGGATCCTTCAAATTGGGGTTGGGTAATCACTCTAATAGTTTAAATATAAACTTTGAACGTGTATTGATTAATTTATACAATACTTGGCTAGTTTTGGATTGTTCGATACCGAGTTGGGGCTTTAGAGCAGAAGTTTGACCGAAAAGTGAGCCTTGAGACGAGATAAGTCTCTTGTATAACCTTGTAAGAGTGAATTTTCCCCATAGGTGATTTAAATTAATTTTTGCTTCTAATTGTGGGGGCTACGTACGTATGAGGTGACGAGAGTCCGTGGGTAGCTATTAATTATGCTTATGTTTGGGTAGTCTTAGGACCCAAATCATGAATTATTTGAGATGTTTGCATCCATACTTGTTAATTAAAGTGCGTAAATTATAATGGAACTTCTTAGAGGAATTGTGAAAGACCGTTAATGGAATTTGTATTACATTGTGTATTAGCCTTTAATAACGTTTAAGTCAGAGCTTATAAAGTATCCTCTCTTCTTGTGGAGTGGGCCGAATGCCTCGGTAGTAGATAGATGCATCAATGGTTCATGCCTCTCAACCCTCGGCAGTGTACACATTATTCTGGATTGGGCCGTACGACCTCGGCATAATCGTGCGTGTTAAAACTCAGAGTTAATTATATATTTGATATCATTTCACGGCTTGAAAGGTTAAAAGTATACATGATGGAATTAATTTGGGACTTACCATATGTGAAAGAAATTCTTTACTCGCTGCTTGTTATTTAGTCATTATCTTGATTAGATGACCCATGCTATTTAGAACTCATGTACTTTTATTGGTAGCCCATAGTAAGTGTCGATGTCGACCCCTCGTCACTACTTCTTCGAGGTTAGACTTGATACTTACTGGGTACATGTTGTTTATATACTCACGCTACACTTCTGCACTAACCGTGCAGGATCTGAGGCAGGTGCATCTGGCGGTCCTACCGGCGAGCATCCCTGATGTCCCGAGGCCTAGTGGTGAGCTACTTCCCGAGCCATTCTGCAGCCCCTAGAGTCTCTCTTTGTATTTATATTTTATCTACTTTATTTCGGACAATAGTTGGAGTTTTGTATATTCTACTAGTTGTTTATATACTTGTGACACTAGATCTTCGCATACACTCTAGTAGACTTTATGGTTTTGGGTATTTACATATTATACTTGCATTTATATGTTTTCATTTTTAATCACTTGACTCTCTATCTCTCAAATTTCTAAAACAAATGGGATTTAATTACTTGGAAATTGTTTAAAAGAAGAAATCACATAGTAAATCCATCGTAGGCTTGCCTAGCATCGACGTTAGGCGCTATCACGGCCTATAGGAGAAATTTGGGTCATGACTTTCTCAGATTTAAGGCCCATAAGTGTCACGACCCAATTTCTCCAATAGTCCATGATGGCGCCTAACGTCGCCGCTAGGCAAGCCTACGGGAAAGTTACTACGTGATTTCTTCTTTTCACCAATTTCCAAGTAATTAAATCCTATTTGTTTAGAGTTTTGAGAGATAGAGATTCAAATGGTTAAAAATGAAGACAACTGAATGCAACCAGAAATATGTAACTACACCAAAACCGTAAGGTCTACTAGAGTGTGTGCCAAGATCCGATGTCACAAGTGTTTGAGCAATAATAGAATATACAAAACTCTAACTACTGTCTGAAATAGACAGAAAATAAGTACAAAAGACATGCTCTAGGTGCTGCAGAACAACTCACGATGCAACTCACCACTAGGCCTCCGGGTAACGGGGGTGTACGCCGGTATGTCCACCAGATGCACCTGCCTCAGATCCTGCATGGTCAGTGCAGAAGTGTAGCATGAATACATAAACAACATGTACCCAGTAAGTATCAAGTCCAACCTAGAAGAAGTAGTGACGAGGGGTCGACATCATCACTTACTATGGGCTATAAATAAATGCGAAAATCATAAATAAGCATGGATTATGTAAGAAATTGATACCACATAGTAACAAGCAGTGAATAATAATTCCCTTTACTAACAATAACTTTAAATTAATTCATGTCCTTTAAATAAAAGTGATTGCTCAAGCCATAAATTAATATCAAATAAAAGTTAGACTCCGAGTATTATCACGCACGATTTATGCCGAGGTCGTATGACCCGATTTAGAAATGTATTGTGCACTGCCGAGGGTCGAACGACACAAACTATAGATGCATCTATTAACCTACCAAGACGAACAACCCGCTCCCATGAGAGTAGAGGAAAGTTTACCTCGCTCGCGGAAATACTTGCGACGCGAGTGAACATAAAATAGTTAGAGTTTTCATAAAATCCTTAAATTCTTTCCAAACACAAGAAATCTAAACTAGAGACTTTAAATATTTAAATCCTTAATCGTAGCTCATTTAAAAGTAGTTGATGTGCACAACCAACATAACAATGCAAACAAGGCATGGTGTAAGCCTAAGTTTACACGGATATCACATAGAATACAGCTACGCACGGACTCTCGTGACCTAGTGCATACATAGCTCCCCACACATAAAGTTCACAGCAAAAATACACCTAAGGGGAAGAGTTCCCTCTTACAAGGTTAGACAAGAGACTTACCTCGTCTCAAAGTTTACTTTTCGGTCCGCAATTGTACTTTAAACCCTCAACTCGAGGACCAAACGACTCGAAACTAGACAAATGTTATATAAGATAGTCAATACATGTTCAAAAGCTCATATCCTAACTATTAAAGTGATTTCTCAACCCTAATTGAAGAGTTCCTAAAATTCACCCCTGGCCCACGTGCCCGGATTCCGAATATATTTGAAGAAAGTTGTTACCCATAACCTCATGAATTCAAGTATATGATTTTCATTAAATTCCATAACTATTTTCATGGTTAAATCTCATTTTTATCAAAACCTAGGTTTTTCATCTAAACCCATGATTTCACAAATTTTTCATGTTAAATCTACCCATAATCTATATATTTAACTCACATTGTAAGTAAATTACTTACCTGAAAGTGATAGGTGGAAACCCCTCTCTAAGAGCTGCAACAATTTCCCAAATAATGAAATAAATGAACCCAAAAAGGTTGAGTCCCGACATTAAATGAGGGTTCTGCCCAGCAGAACTTCGGCATCTGCGGTCACTGGGCCGCATTTGCAGTACCGCCTCTACGGGACAAGGCCCGCTTCTGCGAACTCCACTGGCCCAGCGTAGGCCGCATCTGCGGACGGGTTTCCGCTTTTACGGTCTTGCTTCTGCAGATACTTCTGTGGACCACTAGCCATGGCTCCAAAGCCGCTTCTGCGGCCAAGAGGACGCATCTGCGGGCTCGCACCTGCGACTAAACGCTCACAGGTGTGGGTACACCAAAACTGGTGCACCCGCAGCCCTTTTTGAGTCTTAACTTAATCCGTGAACCTGCCTGTCAACAATGTCAACTGGCTCCTCCTCATAACCCATGCTCTCATCTAACTGAACCGTACTGAAGTCTAACACATGCGATCTGTCGGCATGATACCTCCGGAGCATAGACACATGGAAAATCGGATGAACTCTCGATAGATTGGGGGGGAAGGCAAGCTCATAAACAACCTCCCCAACTCGCCTCAACACCTCAAAGGGGCCTATAAACCTTGGGTTCTACTTGCCCTTCATCCCGAACCTCATGATCCCCTTCATCGGTGAGACCTTCAAGAGAACTTTCTCGCCTACCATAAATGATAAATCCCGTGCCTTATGATCCCCATAACTCTTCTGTCTGGACTGTGCTGTGCGAAGTCACTCCTGAATCAACTTTACCTTTTCTAAGGCATCCTTCACAAAATTAGTACCATATAACTTAGCCTCGCCGGGCTCAAACCATCCGATGGGTGAACGAAATCGTCGGCCATATAATACCTCAAATGGAGCCATCTTGATGATGGACTAATAATTGTTGTTGTAAGCAAACTCGGCCAAAGAAAATAACCGATCCCACTACCCTCCAAAGTCAATCACACATGCTCTGGGCATGTCCTCGAAGATCTGAATTATTCGCTCTGAATGCCCGTCGGTCTGTGGATGAAAAGTTGTGTTGAGATCTACCCGGGTCCCCAACTCACTCTGTATTGCTCTCCAAAATTATGAAGTAAACTGAGGGCCTCTATTTGATATGATGGAAACAGGCACACCATGCAACCGAACTATCTCCTGAATATAAATCTGGGCCAACCTCTCTGAAGTATAAGTGGTCACAACCATAATAAAGTGTGCCGACTTTGTCAACCTATCGACAATGACCCAAACTCCATCACACTTCCGCAAGGTCCGTGGCAACCCAACTATGAAGTCTATGGTAATGTGCTCCCATTTTCACTCAAGTATAGTCATCCGCTGAAGTAGGGCACCTGGCCTCTGATTCTCATACTTGACCTGCTGGCAATTTAGACACCTCGCAGCATACTCAACTATGTCCTTCTTCATCCGATGCCACCAATAATGCGGCCTCAGGTTGTGATACATCTTCGTAGCACCTGGATGAATAGAATACGGAGAACTATGTGTTTCCTCTAGGATCTTCTCCCTCAAACCATCAATATTAGGAACACATAGGAGACCTTGAAGTAGCAGAACACCGTCATCACCTATAGTAACCTCCCTGGCACCACCCTGTAGTACCGTCTCTATGAGAACCAACAAGTGCGGATCATCAAACTGGCGAGCCTTGATCTGCTCGAATAGTGAAGACTGGGCGACGACGCATGCAAGAAATCGGCTGGGCTCTGAAATATGAAACCTCATAAGTCTGTTAGCCAAGGACTGAATGTCCAAAGCTAGTGGCCTCTCCTCCGCTGAAATGAATGCCAAACTACCCATACTCTGCTCCTTTCTGCTCAAGGCTTCTACAACTACTTTTGCCTTACCCGGGTAATAAAGG
This sequence comes from Nicotiana otophora, assembly GCA_000715115.1. Lineage (NCBI taxonomy): Eukaryota > Viridiplantae > Streptophyta > Magnoliopsida > Solanales > Solanaceae > Nicotiana > Nicotiana otophora. Next base: position 60,258 of record AWOL01S0006417.1, on the reverse strand, counting down.
ATGGTGATATCATAATCCTTCAGTAACTCAAGACACTTGCGCTGCCTCAAATTGAGATCCCTCTCCTTGAACAAATGTTGCAGGCTGCGATGGTCGGTGTAAATCTCACAGGACACCCCATAAAAATAATGCTTCCAGATCTTAAGAGCATGAACAATCGCGGAAAACTCCAAATCGTGTATAGGGTAGTTCTTCTCGTGGGTCTTCAGTTGACGTGAAGCATACACAATAACTCACCCCTCCTGCATAAATACATAACACAAGCCAACACGTGAAGCGTTGCAATACACAGTATACATCCCTAAACCGAAAGGCAACACTAACACCGGTGTTGAGGTCAAGGCGGTCTTGAGCTTATGCAAGCTCGCCTCACAATCGTCGGACCATCGAAACAGAGCACCCTTATGGGTCAATCTCATCAAAGGTGCTGCAATAGATGAAAATCCCTCCACAAACCGACAATAATAACCTGCTAACCCTAGGAAGCTCCTGATCTCAGTCGCTGTGGTAGGACTAGGCCAACTCTGAACTGCCTCGATCTTCTTGGGATCAACCATAATACCCTTGCCCGATACAACATGTCCCCAGAATGCCACAGGATCTAGACAGAACTCACACTTGGAGAACTTAGCATATAGCTTTTGTTCCCGCAAGGTCTGGAGTACCACTCTCAGATGCTGCTCATGCTCCTCCATGCTGCGCGAGTAGATCAAAATGTCATCAATGAAGACAATGACAAACGAATCAATATACGGCCTAAACACCATGTTCATCAAATCCATAAAAGTTGTTGGGGTGTTAGTAAAGCCAAAGGATATTACTAAAAACCCATAATGGCCATATCTAGTCCGGAAAGCCATCTTTGGGACATCGGAATCCTGAATCTTCAGCTGATGGTACCCCGATGTCAAGTCGATCTTAGAGAACACCTAGCACCCTGCAACTGGTTAAAACAAGTCATCAATACATGGCAACGGGCACTTGTTCTTAATGGTAACCTTATTCAACTGGCGGTAATCAATGCACATCCGCATAATCCCATCTTTTGTTTTCACAAATAACACCGGTGCACCCCAAGGTGATACACTCGGCCTGATAAGCCCTTTTTCTAGTAACTCCTCAAGTTGATCCTTCAACTCCTCCAGCTCTCTCGAAGACATACGGTACGGTGGAATAGATATAGGCTAGGTACCTGGATCCAGATCAATACAGAAATTGATATCACGATCTGGTCGCATGCCTAGAAGATCGGAAGGAAACACATCGGAGAACTCCCGGACCACGGGCACTGAATCAATTGCCGGAGTCTCTGTGGTAGTATCCCGAACATAGGCTAGATAAGCTAAGCACCCCTTTTTGACCATGTGTCGAGCCTTCAGAAAAGCGATAACCTGACTAGGTGTGCTGACAGACGAACCCTTCCACTCCAATCTAGGCAACTCTAGCATCGCCAAGGTAACAGTATTGGCATGAAAATCAAGGATTGCATGATATGTATATAACCAATCCATTCCCAGGATGACCTCAAAATCGGTCATATCAAGCAACAGAAGATCCACTCAGGTCTCATAATCACAAAAAGTAATGATGCAGGACCGGTAAATCAGATCCATAAAAACAGAATTGCCCACTGGAGTGGACACTTAAACAGGAGTACCCAAGGACTCCCGAGCAACACCCAGGAAATGAGCAAACAAAGATGCAAAAATACGAATAGGTAGACCTTGGATCAAATAGTACCCAAGCATCCCTACGGCAGATAGAAATAATACATGTGATCACGGTATCTGAGGCCACTACATCTGGCCTTATCGGAAAAGCATAGAATCTTACTGGAGCGCCACCTGACTGGCCTCCTCCTGTCTAACCTCCACCTCTAGGACGTCCCCTACCCACCTACCCTCCACCCCTAGGCGGTCGGACAACTGGTGGGACGGCTGGTGCTATAATCATAGGCTGGTATCCCTGTTGCACTACCTTGTCCTGAAGTCTGGGACAAAACCTCTTCACGTGGCCAAGATCCCCACATTCATAACAACCTCTCGGATCGGCGGACTGTTGATCAGAAGTTTGACCCTAATGGCTTGAATACCCACTGGAGGATCCCTGAATAGCTGGCATACGGTAAGAACTCTCTGGCATGGCACTGAAATATGGTCACACTAGAGCACCTCAAGGAGGCGGCGAGGTGGTATATGTAAGCGTGCTAGACTGACCCCTCACGAACTGACCTCTGCCCCCAGCCGGGGCTCCACTTAACTCTCCAGAATACCGGAACTGCTTATTCCTCATAGCTTTCTCCCGAGCATGCTGACGTGCGCCCTCGATCCTCCGAGCTATCTCTACAGCTAGCTCGTAAGCAGTCCCCATCTTAACCTCTCGGGCCATAGTGGCCTGGCTGGTAGAGTGCAATCCTGCAACAAACCTCTGCATTCTCTCTTCATCGGTCAGAAATAAAATAAGTGCATGATGAGACAACTCAGAGAATCTCGCCTCATAGTCGGCCACTGACATATGGCCCTGCTAGAGATGCTCGAACTGAAGTCATAACTCTTCCCTCTCAGAGGGAAGAATATATATGTCCAAGAAGAGCGTGTGAACTGGTCCTAAGTCATGGGAGGAGAACCCGCTGGTCTGCCAAGAATATAAGACTACCACCATATACGGGCCCTGCCCTCTAGCTGGAAAGTAGTAAAATCCACCCCGTAAGACTCCAATATGATATGTTGTGTAGTCTATCCCTGCATCGGTCAATAAACTCCTGGGGGTCCTCGTGTCACTCACCTCCAAAGCCATGAGGCTGTAACCGGGTCCATATGTCCAATAGCCTATGTGGATCGCTGGCCGTAGCTGGTATGGGCTCGGGTATGGCTGGTGCAGCTGGCTGAGCTCCGCCCACGGGCAGTGCACTCGGGGTCTGATATACGGCAGCTACGTGCCCTGGAGCCTGAGCGGTAGGGGTTTGTGCTCCCCCTTCCGCCTGAGATGTGGCAGGGTCTGCTAGAAATAAACCAGCCTGAGTCATAGAATCCATGAACCGTAGCATACGGCCCATGAATTCCTAGAATCCCGGTGCAGACATGAAATCCAGCGGGGCTGGTCCTGGTGCAGGCACCTCACCTTGCTCCTCAACAATGGGATCCTCTACTGGATCAACTGGTGGTGTAACTGGAGCAAATCTAGGATGCCTTCATCCTCTACCACGAAATGGAGTCCTCCCTCGGCCTCTACCTCAGCCTGTGGCGACAGGGGGAGCAGCTCCCTCATGGTCTGGTACATTCGATGTGCGCGTTCTCACCATCTGTGAGAGAATGAGAGAAAAAACTACTTAGTACTACATCAACTGCATTATAGGAGATGAAGAAATAGTAGTTTCCTAATTCCCTATAGCCTCTCGAAGATGAGTACGGACGTCTCCGCATCGATCTGCAAGACTCTATTAGGCCTGCTCATAACTTGTGAGACCTACGTGAACCTAGTGCTCTAATACCAAGTTGTCACGGCCCAATTTCTCCTATAGGACATGATGGCACCTAACGTCACTGCTAGGCAAGCCTACGGGGAAGTTACTACGTGATTTCTTCTTTTAACCAATTTTCAAGTAATTAAATCCCATTTCTTTAGAATTTTGAGAGATAGAGATTCAAATGGTTAAAATGAAGACAACTGAATGGAAGAATAAATATGTAACTACCCCAAAACCGTAAAGTCTACTAGAGTGTGTGCTAAGATCCGGTGTCACAAGTGTATGAGCACAAATAGAATATACAAAACTCTAACTACTGTCTGAAATAACATAGACCAAAAATAAGTACAAAAGAAAGGCTCTAGGTGCTGTAGAACGACTCAAGAAGCAGCTTACCAATAGGCCTCCGGGTAACGGGGGTGTGCGCCGGTATGTCCATCAGATGTACCTGCCTCAGATCCTGCACGGTCAGTGCAGAAGTGTAGCCTGGGTACATGAATGTAAGCAATTAATACAGCACAGTAACAAGCAGTGAATACTAATTCCCTTTAATAACAATAACTTCAAATTAATCCTTGTCCTTTAAATAATAGTGACTGCTCAAGCCATAAATTAATATCAAATAAAAGTTAGGTTCCGAGTATTACAACGCACGATTTATGCTAAGGTCGTACGGCCCGATACAGAAATATATTATGCATTGCCGAGGGTCGAACGGCACGAACCATAGATGCATCTATTAACCTGCCGAGGCGAACGACCTGCTCCCATGAGAGTAGAGGAAAGTTTACCTCGCTCGCGAAAATACTTGCGACGCGAGTGAACATAAAATTGTCAGAGTTCTCATAAAATCCTTAAATTCTTTCCAAACACAAGAAATCTAATCTAGAGACTTTAAATATTTAAATCCTTAATCTCAGCTCATTTCAAAGAAGTTAATGTGCATAACCAACATAACAGTGCAAACAAGGCATGGTGTAAGCCTACGTCTACCCGGACATCACATAGAATACAGCTACATACGGACTCTCGTCATCTAGTACGTACGTAGTTCCCCACACATAAAATTCACAGCAAACATACACCTAAGGGGAAGAGTTCCCTCTTACAAGGTTAGGCAAGAGACTTACCTCGTCTCAAAGTTTACATTCCGGTCTACAATTGTACTTTAGACCCTCAACTCGGTGCCAAACGACTCGTAACTAGTCAAATGTTATATAAGATAGTCAATACATGTTCAAAAGTTCATGTCCTAACTATTAAAGTGATTTCCCAACCTTAATTGAAGAATTCCTAAAATTCACCCCTGGGCCCACGTGCCCGAATTCCGAAAATGTTTGAAGAAAGTTGTTACCCATAACCTAATGAACTCAAGTATATGATTTTCATTAAATTCCATAACCATTTTTGTGGTTAAATCCCATTTTTATCAAAACCTAGGTTTTTTTTTAATCTAAATCCATGATTTCACAAATTTTTCATATTATATCTACCCATAATCTATGTATTTAACTCACATTGTAAGTAAATTACTTACCTCAAAGTGATAGGGGGAAACCCCTCTCTAAGAGATCCAAAAATCGCCCAAAGAATGAAATAAATGAACCCAAAAGGGTTGAGTCCCGACATTAAATGAGGGTTCTGCCCAGCAAAACTTCCACATCTGCAGTCACTGAGCCGCATTTGCGATACCGCTTCTGCAAAACTCCACATGCCCAGCGTAGGCCGCATCTGCGGACGAGTTTCCGCTTTTGTGGTCTCGCTTCTGCGGCTCCTCATCGCAGAAGCGGGGTCGCTTCTGCGCTCAACCCTTCGCTTCTGCGGACCCCTAGCCAAGGCTCCAAAGCCGCTTCTGTAGCCAAGAGGATGCATCTGTGGGCTCGCACTTGGGGCCAAAAGCTCGTAGGTGCGGGCACACCAGAACCGGTGCACCAGCAGCTCTTTTTGAGTCTTAACTCAGTCCGCGCATCGTCCGAATGGCGTCCGGGGCCCCGTCCAAACATACAAACAAGTCCATAACATGATACGGACCTTCTCGAACTCTTGAAATGCATAAAACAACAACAAAACCAAGAATCACACCCAAAAACCAAATTGAATCAAGTTATGAACTTCAAGTTTCCAAATCGCTCTGAACGCGCTGAATCATACTTAGACTACTCAGAATGATACCAAATTTTGCGAGCAAGTCTTAAATCACCATACTGAACTATTGCCGGTCTCAAAATCCCAATTTGACCTCGATAACACCAAAACCTACTCCAAACCAAATTTAAAGAAATTTAAAACCTTCTAGGAGCCATCTTTCACTATTAGGCACCGAAACGCTCTCGGGTCATCCAAAACCCGATCCGAACATACGCCCAAGTCAAAAATCATTATACGAACCTATTGGAATCGTCAAATTCTGGTTCTGAGATCGTTTACTCAAAATATCGATCAAAGTCAAACTTAGCCTTTTTGGCCAACCTTAAGGAACCAAGTATTCCGATTTTAACCCGAACCCTTCCAAATCCCGAAGTAACCACCTCCGCCAGTCATAAAATAGTAAAAGCACATACGGGGAGTCGTATTTAGGGGTACAGGGTTCTATACAGCAAAACGACCGGTCGGATAGTTATAATAAGCTTGAGAAATTTCATTAACAAGGTGATGTCTAGAGTCCTGCATGATAGACTAGAGAAGTTGTTGCCTTCTTTGATATCCTCCAACCAGTCTGGCTTTGTGAAAGGAAGAAGTATTTTTGAAAACATACTCCTCACTCAGGAGATTGTTACTGACATCAGGTTAAGGGGAAAGCCTGCCAATGTAGTGAATAAATTGGACATGGATAAAGCATATGATACGGTGTCTTGGAAGCAGTTTTTTAAAAGGCGTTTTCGGGGCAAGCACTGGGGCGAGGTATACCAAAAATGCCCCGAGACGATGGTGTGGGACGAAAGTCTCAAGAGGTATACGCCCAGCAATTCGGGGCGTACGCTCGGGCATTTGAGGCGCATTTTTGTCATGAAGTGTAAACCTAGAGACTTTTTCAAATTAAAATAAATTTTGTTGAATAAGTCCTTCATATAATACCCAAATTCTCAAAAGTCAGCTTGTAATTACTTAAACAATTTAAAAAGGAACTGAAATATATAATATTTAAAAGTCAAGACCTTTTTTATTGATTGAATCCCTAATTTATGGTCTTTTTCAATTCTTTATCTTGTTCCTAGTCTGCTAATATCTCCCAAAAGCAACGAATATTTAATTTTTTTACAAATACAAAGAGAACTCCATTCTCCTTCGTAGTAGCAAGTTCAAAGTTCAAATTGCAAGTTAGTCATCCTTTTTGTTCCTCCATGTAGAATACTTTATTCTTTTCAACTCAAGTTACTTTATAATAGATTGTTTTAACTAGTTTTTTGTGGGAATAGAGCACACAAACACACACACACACACACACACACACACACACACACACATATATATATATAGTTTATTTCAATTTTATGGAATTTTACCTATTTATAAATACTTGTTGTAATTATATTTTTTTTAAAATATTAAAAATTAAATACCCATGGGACTTACGCCCCGTGCCTCGGGGCTTATGCCTCGCTGAGGCACATGTAAAATGTCCACGCCTTTTAAAACACTGCTTAGAAGTACTTGCTTCATGTGTTAAGGAAGTTGGGATTTACTGAACATTTTATCATTATGATATGGAATTTGTTGTCAAATAACTGATACTCAATCTTGGTGAATGGCCAAACTTCAGGCTTCTTTCAGTCTACTAGAGGGGTGAATCAAGGAGATCCATTATCTCTTTGCATTATTCATACAGTTAGCAGAAGTGTTGTCTAGATAATTGTACAAATTGTTTGATGACAATTATTTTAGGGGTTTTGGAATGCCAAAGTGGACGATCCATTGAGCCATCTTACATATGATGATGATACAATTATCTTTGTCTCAGCTCATCCAGATTCATTGAAGAAGATCATGGCAGTGTTGGGTGGATATGAGAAGATTTTAGGCCAATTCATCAACAAGGCAAAGAGTTCCTATCATATACATTCTAATGTAGCAACTGCTTTGGTTCAAACAGTTGGTGATATCACTGGCTTTACTAAGGTTGCATTCCCTTTCATCTACTTAGGGTGTCCAATATTCTATACTATGAGAAGGAAATACTACTATAATAATCTTATAAAGAAATTAAATACCAAACTAGTAAATACCAAGCTGCACTCATGGAAAGGAAAGTTATTATCTTATGGAGGCAAGGCTACACTAATCAGTAGTGTGCTTCAAAGCATGCCGGTGCTTACACTCAGTTCTGGATCCTCCTAAAAACATATTGGTATACTTGCATAAGTTATTTGCAAGGTTCTTCTAGAGAAATAAGGAAGAAGGGAGGAGTACACATTGGTCCTCATGGCAGAAGCTTTGTCTCCCAAAGGAGGAAGGAGGATTAGGCTTCAGATCCTTGTTTGATGTATATAGGGCACTGTTTGCAAAGCTTTGGTGGAGATTTAGGACTACAAAGTCATTGTGATCAAAGTTTATATAGAACAAATATTACAGGAGGGATATACCAACAGTGGTACAATTTAGGCAAATGTTTGGAGGTTCTCATGTTTGGAGGCAAATGTTAAATGCTAGGCAAGATGTGAAACATGAGATTTTGTGGGAGATGAAGTGTGGTACTAGAAATGTTTGGCATGAAAACTAGAGTGGATTAGGAGCTTTATATCATGTAGTGCCACCTGATTTTCACATCAATGAGGACTTACAAGAAGTGGCAAACTTTAGACAAAGAGATGATTAGAATGAGCAGTTAGTTGAACAATCCTTTCCTGAGGATATTGCAGAACATATATTATACCAAGTGTAGTGGACAAGCCTTGGTAGAGACCTACATCTTCAGTCAAGTTCACAGTCAGTAGTGCATGGCAACTAGTGAGACATAGGGCAAACCCTAATCAGGAATTCAAGCATATGTAGATTAAAGGTCTGCCCTTCAAGATTTCTTTCTTTCTTTGGAGGCTATGTGGATTCAAATTGGCTACTGATGATATGTGGAGAAGACTGGGGTATGTATATATATCTAGGTGTTGCTGTTGTCAAGATCCACAAGAGGAATCATTTGATCATTTGTTCTTGTCTGGCTATACTGCTACTAGAGTTTGTAGGACACTAATGAATGATGTGGGTCTTAATTTTCAGATAGTACAAGTGCATCAAGTTATTAGGGAGTGATGTAATGCTGTATGCTACCCAAAACATAAGCCATTGTACCAAGTCATGCCACCTATTGTAACTTGGGAGCTTTGGAAAATGAGAAACGCAAATAGAAATGGTGGTTCAGTATCTGTTAATAGAGTGATTCATGAGATCAACAAGACCTTACACTTCTTAGCAAAGACAAGGTATAATTGGCTTTCTGGTATTCCTTACATTTGGCTAGACATGATTAAATTCTTTGAGGAATACAAGCCAGTGTTGATGACTAGAAGGGCGACTTGGCAACTTCCTCATAGTGGATAGTATAAGTGCAATATTGATGGAGCTTCAAGAGGAAATCCAGGACCTAGTTCTATAGGATTTTGTATGAGTAATGGAGAAGGTGACTTGATGTATGCACGAGGAAAACAACTAGAGGACACAACAAATATTATTGCTGAGGCTAAGGCAATTGAAGAAGGTCTAGCATATTGTATGGATCATGATCTACACCCTTTCATATTGGAAATAGATTCTTTAGGATAATTGAAGGAGAATGGGATCCACCATGGTATATTATAGGTGATGTTAGGAGGATACAAGAGATGAAGGAGCAGTTCAATACGCTATTTCAGTATGTACTAAGGGAAGGCAACACTATGGCAGATTTTTTAAATAACCTTATATTTTCTTTTGCAGGTACAATTGAGTTTTATTCTTTCTTTGAACTACCAAGTGCAGGAGGAGACTACTCAATGTTGACAAAACTCAAATACCTAATCTTATGCTTAGGTTAGCAAAAAAGAAAAGCTCCATATTGATGTTAGCATCTACTTATACAATGCCTGACTTTATTATCTATATGGTTGTTACCAAATTTCGTATGTTGTTGAGTTGCTTTCCATTAGTATTAGTATGGATACATGCTCATTCTGGTGGTGGCTCTACAATGTATGAACCAGTTACAGCACGCAAGAGGTTTACTATTGCAAATGGAAGGTCACAAAGACACATACTGTTATCTCTACTAGTCTACCTCTGGAAGCACTCTACAGACACTCATGTTCACCAGGCATTCACTGTTGTTTATTGGCACTGGACATGGACAAATAATGGATGTCTTGGACTGCTATTTATGCTGGTTTGTGTTGTCATTGCAAATTGTATGGTGTCTTTCTTTTTCCAGTGGTATAAGCATGTTTCTATGCTAAATCTGGAGAAGGAATGGCATTGTATGGATACAGGAGTGACAAGCTGGAATTAGCATTGGAAATTTCTGCACATTACTGAAAACGGTTGAGAGAAACTCAAGGATCTTGCTACAAGACCTCAAACATGAAGACTACGTGTTGCACACCTTTTATTAGAGATTATTTGATGGCTTCTGAGGAGTGGTGTAGTTGGTGATTTTTCACATTTGCCTTGTCCTTTGGAATGCAAACCTTGGTGCCTGGTAAGAGATTTATAGGTACTACTGTGAGGTGTTTGAGCTTAGCTTGTGAAGTTCCCTACACCTTTGTCCTGTTGAAGTGCTCATCTAATGTATTTGTAC
>AWOL01S0006417.1:30946-48455 GCA_000715115.1 Nicotiana otophora | reverse complement strand
ATATTAGACACTAGGCATCTTGCCTAGTGGTATATTTACTATTTAAAAAAAACCGAGTATGAAGAGTTGGTTGCAGGTTTAGAATTTGCAAAAAAACTGAGAATCGAGCAAATCGATATTAAAAGCGATTCTCAGCTCGTAGTCAATCAAATGAAAAGAAATATATGGCACGAGAGTCACGAATGCGGCAATACTTAGAAAAGGTACGGGATTTCTTACATCAGTTTTGAGAATGGATAGCAACTCAAAAATTAAGGGAAGAGAATGCTGAAGCGGATGCGTTTGCAAACCTTGGGTTAGTAGCAGATATAACCAACTCTAAAAATGAGATAGTGGTGCATCTGTTTCATTCATCACTCGATCAAACAAAAAGCAAGGTAAATTTCAATAGCTTAATGTGGGATTGGCAAAATGAATTTAGAAATTATTTGCAGCATGGAAAATTGCATGAAGATAAAAATCAATCTCAACAGCTACAGATACAAGCTGCTCGCTATTGTTTGGTGGAAGAAAATCTGTATCGAAAAATATTTCATGGTCCCCTGGCTAAGTGCCTCGGTCCTGAACAAACTGAATATGTTATGTGAGAAGTGCATGAAGGACAATATGAAAATCACTCAGGTGGTGGAGCATTGGTAGAAATATTGATAAGAGTTGGGTATTACTGCCCACAAATGGAAGAAACAGAAAATTTTGTGAAAAGATGCGATAAATGCCAACGGTACATAAATCAATTGTATCAACCGGCAGAGCCACTTCATTTAATAATTGTACTGTGGCCGTTTATGAAATAGTGGATGGATATCATAGGTCCATTACCACAAACACGGGGTAAGGTAAGATTTTTGCTGGTTTTGACTGACTATATTTCTAAGTGGGTGGAAGGATGTGCCTTCTATCAAGTACGAGAAAACGAAGCCGTAGACTACATTTGGAGGAATATAATTTGTTAATTTGGGGTTCCAAGAGAAATCACATGTGATAATGGCCACAGTTTGTGGGGGGAAAGATAACTGAATTGCTCAAAAGTTAGAAAATTAAAAGAATAACTTCATCACCATATCATCCTATTGTTAATGGACAAGCAGAGTCATCAAATAAGATAATTGTCAAGAATATGAAGCGCTTGGAAGTAGCAAAAGGTAAATTGCCTGATGTATTATAGGGGTGCTATGGGCCTGCAGAACAATATCAAAAACAAGTACAGGGGAAATTCCTTTCTCACTTGTTTATGACACCAAAGCTCTGATTCCAGTGGAGATAGGGGAACTTAGTCTGAGATATAAACATGTAAATGAACTATCGAATAATGAAGCACTCTGCATAGATTTTGATTTGACGGAGGAAAGGAGAGAGTTAGCTTTGATACGGATGAAAGCTCAAAAGTAAAGGATAGAACAGTATTCTAATAAGAAGGCAAACTTATGACATTTCAAAATTAGGGACTTCGTCCTTAGAAAAGTGTTTCAAACTACACAAGCGGTAAATTCAGGGAAGGTAGGCCTAAGTTGGGAAGGATCGGGTTCATGTCATGGCTTAGAAAGGAGCTTATGCATTAGAGACGATGGATGGGAAAGTGCTACATTCAAATTGGAATGCAGTACACTTATAAACGTATTACTTTTGAAGAAAATATCCACGGTAAGGTATCTTTTGATTAATTATTTATTTGTTCATATAAATTTTACTAACATTTTTAGATTATAGGCACAAAGCTAACCCAAGCCAAGTGATGACATTAGACCCAAAAAGAAACGCATAATACATAATTATTCTCGGTCAAGATTACAATAATTCTAATGGAAAAGCACATCTTTCGTCTAAAAAGCCCTGAGTCCCGTGCATGTTTCCTTTTCAAGAATAGGGCCAAGGAAGGAAGTTATTGAAATTTCATTGAAGATCCATTATTCAAGTTTTCATACTTCAAACTTAAATACTAGGTAGGGGGGAATAAATAAGGTATCATTATCTCAAGAGAAGAATTTCAAGAACTCCAATCTCGAGAGAAGAATTTCAAGAATTATAAGAAGAAGCAGAGAAGCGAAGAATTTCAAAGACAATTTAAGAAATTTCAATTCTAGGAGACTACAAAAATAGTCATGGGATAGGATATTCCCGACAAAACTTGTAAAGTAAAAAATAATTGTGCTACAAGAAAGAAATGGTAATGATTATGTAAATGGGTATTTGTCTTGGAAGTTCAAATATTCAAAAACACTTCTCAAGTTATTTTATATTTTTACACCAACATGAAAATGAGACGTCATCTGCATTAGTATCGATTGCATAAAAGGGCTCTCTTTTATGATTAAGACCATATATATTTAAGTTACAGTAATAATAAATCATTCACTTAATTAAAGTAATGCAATAAAAGACTCGTGAAATTAAACGAGCAAAAAAGAAGTATGTATAAAATGCATGCAAAGATGATAAATTAATGGTCCAAAAAAACATAAAGATTCAACAACAACAAAAGTTAAGACTCGGAAGGAGCATCTTGTGTTGAAGAATTATCAGCTGGGGCAGGATCGGCAATCTGAGGAATTAACTTGGGAACTTGAAGATGAAGGTTGGAGGTTTACCTCCGCATCTCCCTATTCTGCTTCCACATCTCCATTACTCATATCGCCTTTGGAACTTTTTTCTTCAGGAATAGTAATGCTTTGACCTTGCTGAGAAACTTCAATAGCTTCCTTATCCTTAGCAAGCTCAGCTTTGGGGTCAAAATCTTCCTGGATAACTTTAGTCAAAGTCTCAAAATGGGTACGGAGATAAGACCAACTCACATCCATAGTTAATTTATCCTCAAGGGCTTTATAATCCTTTTCCTACTGTTCAACATCAGCCTGTAAATCTTCCTTCTCAACCTCAGCAGCATCATATGAAATCTTCAAAGTTTCCAAAGAAGACTCGAGGAATTTAATCTTCTCAAAAGAAGAATGAAGATCTTTCTTGGCTTGGGTGAACTCTTTAACTAGCTCACCTGCGTGCTTTTCTTTTTGATTCACAAGCTCTTCCAAGCTTCAAACCTCTTTTGTAACCTTGGAATGCTGCTCAACAAAACTTGCCTCCATTTTTGCAATCTCTTTTTCTGATTGTCTGGCTTCAGCTTTAGTCACCTCTAACTCAGCAATCACTATCCTAAGTTGTTGTTAAAGAACTTCCCTTTCCTTTTCTGATTCTTCATTCTCCAACTAAAGGTTTGCAAATTTCTCTTTCTATTTGTCGACCTTCATGGTCAAATCTGCTACATTTTGCTCACTCCGAGAAATTCTACTCATCCACTTCGTTCTAGTTAATTTATCTGAAGATGAATGAAAGTTAAGAAAGAGGTAAGGGAAAAGGAAAACAATGATGAAGGAAAGTAAATCATACTCTAAGGGATGAATGGACGATGTCGTTGGCAAGAGTGATGTTAGAATCAGACTCCAACTTTTCCTTCTCAAGTGGACCAATGAGAGGCTTCAACCAAACAAAATCCCGATCAGGTCTTTTAGAAAATTGACATTTATCGGGACTTCTACCATCACATGCCACATTTTTCTAATTTCAGAAGGACCAACTTCAATTTGAACAGGTACGAATGGTGTTGAAGTTGTAGCGGCAGGAGGTTCAACTTCATTAGCAAAGTCAATATGTTGTATTCATCTCCATGGCTACCGAACCCTTGGTCATACAAATATTCAATATAGTCGGTGGCAAGAACCGCGAGTGGTTCAGCGAGCTCCTCATCCAGAGTACCATTATAGGAGTTTTCTCTGGCTCATCAACCAAATGGAATGGAACAGTCTCCAAAGGTTAAGCTTGGGGACGATTTTGTTCATCCTCTAAAATTATCTGCCTCCTAGTTCGAGGCATTTTCTTAAGGGAGACTTACTCTTCATCTTCCTCTTCCTTTTCCTCTTCCTCTTCCTCTTCTTCTTTTTCTTCATCCGAGGTGGTAACCTCTCTATCTTTCCTCTTTGAAGAGGACAAACTCAAGATATCTTGAGCTTGTGATGACATCGAGTCTAACAACAGGAGCAGAGGAAGGGGTACATCTTGAATCCCAAATCCTACATTAAAGAATGAAGTGTTAAAAATATGAGTACAAAAAATACACACGGAACAATAGCAACTTACCGTGGGTATTTACTTTCCATTCAAACTTTCTAGAAAGAAACTTCCAAGTCATATGGCTCATGGGGCAGAAGATAGCATCAACTCTATCAAGCCACGAAAATTTGGAATTTTTCAAAATACTTCCGTGGTTGCTGTAAAAGGAACACACGAAAGGGTTACAATTCAAAGTAGAGGAAAAGAAATTTATAAGTGGTAAAAAAAATAACTTACGTGCAAAATGCAAGAAAAGGCATGTTCTCTTCACCTACCAACTCAAGAGTTGGTACAGCCACACACCTGTTGTACCACCCTCTATCGTGGTCATCTTCGGGACCAACAACAACTCACTTACTTCTTTTCACGAGTGTAAACACACCAGTACGAAAAAGCTTAGGGGAATAAAGATGAAGAATATGATGAAAGGTAAAAGGAGCAGAAACCAAAGATGACAAGTAGCGTAAACATGCTACCGCTCTCCAAGTTATCTAACCAATTTGTTCGATATAATTCAATAATCATAGGATCTATCACCGGCTTAAACCCGAGGTTTAAAGAATAAGTGTAAATGAAGGAATAACCTTCATGATGAGCGTTAATTCGATTGTTTCACTAGGATCCATGATGGAAAAATCTGATTTCCAATGACATTCTCTATGAATAGGGGAAGGTGACCATGTTTGATAAGGGATGGATAAAGATCAACATGTTCGTTACGACATTCTTTCTTGTTCACATCTTTGTTCCACACTACACAATCAACAGCAAAAGAAAATTTCTGAGGAACAATCTCAGAAACTAAAGATTCAACCAAGGGTTCATTAGAATCCCTGGTTTTATCTTGAGAAGGAGATTTAGGAGTAATAGAGGCCTTAGATTTAGAAGAGGAGGAAGACTTTGAAGAACTTCCTTAGGGGAAGTATTTCTATTTGTCATGGAACCTACACTACGAAGCCTTCCAATCCTCCTTCTATTCCTAATCGGAGCCATCGTAAAAGGAAGATCGTCAACTTTAGTAGCACAACGAGGAGAAATAGTATGAATAGTAGGGGTTGAATATTTGGAAGCCATTGATAATAAGAAAGAAAGAAGTTAAAAGCAAGAATTATAGAAAGGGTTTGAAGAAGAAGGCAAAGACGAAAGAGAGAAGAAGGAGAATTTTCAGGATGTAAAGTTTCGTATTTATAAGGGAAAAATACGTCATCATAGAACGTAATTATGGAATTGTCATCTCAAGTTTACAGAGTCATTTGTGCCTGGAAAACTGCTGCAAACTTCAGAACCAATCACAATCAAACACATGTTACGAGCATGAAATGGAAAGAGTACATGTCTTTTCACTTTTGCAACATGATCTCAGGAAGAGGCGACAATCATTTCTGCCATAAATAAACTCTATACTTTCCGAATATTCAGTTGAGAACATTCAGAAAGTAGGGGGACTATTTGTATTAGTAAAAAATAAACTCACCACGTGAATTTATACCGCAATGACCGGTGTCATGGGAACTAATACGACAAAGAAGAATGACGTGTTCAAAGAGTATAAATAACACCCTCGAGATTGTTCGTGTATATATCGTGCCTATTAGCCTCGACTCTAAACATACGAGAATAACCACGAGACTGATAATTGAAAACATTAATAGTTGTAATCAGTCGATTCCTGATTACACACGACTTGTTGCCATTATCTATACCATTACAAATCAATCATGTAACGGATAATTAATGCGATAAATGATAGTAACAGGCATGAGCTAAACAAGGAAAACAGTTATGAGTAGTAGTACTATATAAACCCCCCTTTCTATAACTTGTATCCCTCATCGAAAATTCTGTTATAAGTCACATTGTCAGTTATCGAATTCTGTTACTATTCTTTATTATTAGAGCACCTATGTATGAACTTCCAGCATATTATACTGGAACTCCACTATATTATGCTGGAAGTTCACGTGTAAAAAATGCAAACTCTAGTATATTATGCTGGAATATTTTTCGAATTTTGAACAGTATTTTTGTTCAGATCTATCTTTATATGAAAAGTGGCCTTCAATTAATTTTGAAACTAAGGCTATTTTTCAATTATCACTTGTAAATCTGGCTATTTTTGAATTTCACCCAGTTATCTCGGAGTGTGACTCAAAACTAGTGATAGATATATTGAATGGGAAATTAATAAGAGTAAATAAGTTTAACGATATGAGAGAGGGAGAGAGAGACACGTTACAAAGGAAATGAAAGCCCTAACTTTCTTTGTACATCTCATTCTAAAATCACAAACAATATTGCAGTCCAATTCTCAATCAAACCCAAACAAATGAAGGAAATAGATGAAGGGAGTATAATAGCACTACGAAAAGATGTCTATTATCCCTTCCCCATTACAACATACACAATATTTTTATAACATACAAACCAAATGCATGCAATTGTTAGTTGAGTTCTAAACAATGTTCATTTCACACGCTCGATGACAAGTTTGTAGTTATGTCAATTTCTTCTAACTTATGTTGGCTCAAATCTTTGCTACTAGCAGACTTCATGGGTATTTTGCAATCCTCCTTATCACAAGCACTAAGCACTTCCTCTGCATGCCATGTCAAAACAATATCCTTTAAGTATGGTCTTACCTCCTCCTCAAAAAACTTGGTGTACTCTACTGAGTCACCAGAGATCTTGGAGAACTTAACCACGGCAACTTCTGGAGCCACCTTGAACACCTCGATGGTCACCAATAACCGCGCTTTCCGGCCCTCCGAGGGACCTTGTAGCCTCAAGGTTGAGCCATTGACTCTTGCAACCCTAAAATTCAACTTATTGGCCAATAATTGAATTTTGGCCATAATAATCGTGGCCGAGCACCTCGATGTAAAAATGGACTCCGTCTTCTTCTTGTTCTCGAACAAGGTCGATAAATTGGCTCCAGCTGACATTGATGAGATTAATTCAAAAGCATTCAATAAGGCTGGGGAGGATGGTGATTTTATCATCCCTCCATGCTTTAATTCCTCTCTTCCAAACTTATCTAACATGGAAAATGTATCATGTTCATGATCAATTGATGATGAAATTCCATTTGGCATTGTAAAACCTTTCCTAAACCAAGGATCTTTCATTATTCCAGTTATACTAATCCTTTTTTGTGGGTTAGGAACCAATATTTTAGATATTAAACGCTTTGTTTCTGTAGATAACCATGGGGGGAACCTATATTCAGCTTTGAAAATTTTTCTATATAGATTCATAAGGTTAAAATCTCGAAAAGGCAAACACCCTGCTAGAAGAACATATAATATGACTCCACATGACCAAATATCGGCCTTGCCACCATCATATCCTTTGTTTCTTATTATCTCAGGTGCAATATAGGCAGGAGTTCCGCACTGAGTGTAAAGAAGGCCATCGTTAAGCAATTGCTCTGGCAAAGCCGATAGGCCGAAATCAGTGACCTTCAAATTCTCATTCTCATCAAGAAGAAGATTTTCTGGTTTGAGATCACGATGAGAAACTCCACAACTGTGGCAGAATTCAACAGCACTTATCAACTGCTGAAAGTATTTTCGAGCCACGTCTTCTGTGAGCCTTCCTTTGGCTACTTTTGCAAACAGTTCGCCACCCTTTACGTATTCCATGACAATGAAGATTTTGGTTTTGGTTGCCATGACTTCTTTGAGCTCAACAATGTTAGGGTGGCGAACGAGGCGCATAACGGAGATTTCCCTCTTGATTTGTTCCATCATTTCTTGAGATTTGACTATCTCTTTCTTGATCACTTTGATCGCCACATTTTCCCCTGTTGCAAGGTTTGTTGCATGGAAAACTTTGGCGAAAGTGCCTTTGCCTAATTGTTTCCCGGTTTCATATTTGCCGAACAATATTTTCTTCTCCATGATTTAAAATCTCGCAAAAAAATGTTTTGAATCAACAATATTACTATATACTTATCCCTCACCGATACCTTTTTTCTTTAATAATGGCTAGAGAATTTGGAGAATCAACTCCTTGAGCCTGTTGTGAGAAAGAGAAGTAGTTGGAAGCTGATGATCAATGAAGTCAGCTTGGTAGAAATGTTGATGATTTTTGTTGATTCCACAGCTGAAAAGAGTTTGAAAGGACATTGAACAGAAAATGATTTTATTGTTTGTTGAAAGTAAAATAGCCTTTTGGAGAAGGCTAAAGAAGAATGCAACGATAATAATGGGAATTAAGAGAGAATGAGGAATAAGAATATATAAGGAATGTTCAACTAAGAAGTTATAACATTTGATAAAGACCATTTCCAAATCTTATAAAACATGCGCGTGCTGTACTTTGGGATAAACCGACGCAATGCTGCGCTGTTTTCAAAGTCAGACACTAAATTCTGAATTATTCTTTTAATAATTCCCTTAGTGGGTCACCTCTATTTTTTGTAAAGAAAAAGTCTTCATTGTTTATACTCATAGTATAATTTAAGAGTTTATGGACAAATAAAAGCAGGCAGTTAATTCCTCGTTTTCTTAAAAAGATAATATATATACTCCAGTTATATTATTAGTACATATGACATACTAGAGGATCATTTGTCGAGTATAGCCATTTGTCATGCCGAATGTTCGTTG
Source organism: Nicotiana otophora (assembly GCA_000715115.1). Lineage (NCBI taxonomy): Eukaryota > Viridiplantae > Streptophyta > Magnoliopsida > Solanales > Solanaceae > Nicotiana > Nicotiana otophora. The sequence goes on along the minus strand of AWOL01S0006417.1, from coordinate 39,747 downwards.
TTATTATTGCCATTTTCAATTAATAATTACCCAACTTATGCCTTCCTTACATAGTTTCTATCCTACAAGGAGGCTTTTCCAAAAAATATACTATAAGCATTTTTGATTTTTCTGTGGTTGTTGAGGTGTTTCTGTGACCAAGCAATTAGCTACTATGTTTAACTTTAATTAATTAAAAGAAACAATAGAATTCAAACAAATGTTATCGTCGGAACTTCAAGAATAATGATTTTGCTAATTCTAGGTCATTTTCTTTTTTTTCCAACTTTTTTTGGTATTATCAACTTATTGAGGATAAGAAAAAGACATAATTCTTAAAACAAAGCTATTGGCATAGATAAGAAAAGGACATGATTATAAAGATGACGCGGCACCTAATCTACAAATCTTTGTTCCTTTACGAAACAAGTACTACATGGGAAATTAAATAGCATTTAATTTTATAATGAGACAGAGAATCCATAGAAGCTAGTGCTAACATTTTGGCACGTAATATGCAAAAGCTCTAACTATTTTATTTTTTATTCTTACAGAACATGTCAAATTTCTCACAGTTGGTCGTTGTAGAATCACCACAAATTAATGGATAAAGTATCTCACAGTTTTATTCTTCTGGGGTATAAAGTATATACTAATTGTTTGAGAAATGATGTTGTAGGCCACTACTCTTTTATATATCCTTAAATCATTGTGGTAGTATAAGAAACCTTGATTATCAACACTTAATTATTATTACTTCACGCTTATTTCTCTGCAATATTCGATTTGAACCATTTGTGGATAGTCAAACGTGACACACTTTTGGTCAAACTCAATATTATTAGCACAGATATGTGGGTATCAGAATCTATACATATAATGTTATTGATCTACTGATATATATATATATATATTTGGATAGAGTGGGTGTGATGCATGCGTGTGTTAATGCGTAATTAAGTTGTTAACCAAGACGTTCTAAATTATGGTTAAATAAAATGTTCTAAATTAGGGTTAAATAAAATTTTGGGGGACAATCTATTCTTTGTTACTTTTGATGACTTTGGAAATTTATTTACTTTATATGGCTAATAAAGAGCAAACATATTTATCTCACATCGGATTTTTCAGAGAAATTTATGGGAAACGCCAAATTATAAATATGGTATTGTACAAAAGTTGAGAGATTATGATCCTTTGTGGAACGGAAAAAGAAGAGGAAAAAGTCAACCTGCTGACATTGCTAAACAGAGATTTACATCATTCTTTTATTAGTAGTTTGTTTGATCATGAAAAGCTCAACATTTCAATTCCTTTTCATTAACCTCAAGGGTCATTATGAAAATGCTGTTGTAAACATACTTTCCCTTGTAATACCACCCCCCTGTGAATGTTAAGGGAAGCTCAGTCATATTTTCTATATTATCAGAAGCTTACTCAATCACTCAATGTTAATGTCTCTAACCAAAAGGAAGCTGCCTTTTTGGCTCGTTTTTATTTTTATTTTTTTGGTTGGGGTCAAAATCAATTCCAATAGACAAACCACGTTAGAATGCTCAAATGAATCTCAATTTTGGAAGGAAAATAATTGTTGGAAGGAAAGAGAGCCAGAGCCAGAGCCAAGGATCTAATATTATATAGGCAAAAAATCCAGAGGTATTAATTGCCATGTATTTGTGCCACTAATGCTGCATCTGCATCCAAATCTGTGTATCTTAGTAAATGAAACAAAGCGTTGACTTCGGTGCTGAAACTTTTTCTAATTAAAAAAANAATATACTATAAGCATTTTTGATTTTTCTGTGGTTGTTGAGGTGTTTCTGTGACCAAGCAATTAACTACTATGTTTAACTTTAATTAATTAAAAGAAACAATAGAATTCAAACAAATGTTATCGTCGGAACTTCAAGAATAATGATTTTGCTAATTCTAGGTCATTTTCTTTTTTTTTCCACCTTTTTTTGGTATTATCAATTTATTGAGGATAAGAAAAAGACATAATTCTTAAAACAAAGCTATTGGCATAGATAAGAAAAGGACAAGATTATAAAGATGACGCGGCACCTAATCTACAAATCTTTGTTCCTTTACGAAACAGGTACTACATGGGAAATTAAATAGCATTTAATTTTATAATGAGACAGAGAATCCATAGAAGCTAGTGCTAACATTTTGGCACGTAATATGCAAAAGCTCTAACTATTTTATTTTTTATTCTTACAGGACATGTCAAATTTCTCACAGTTGGTCGTTGTAGAATCACCACAAATTAATGGATAAAGTATCTCACAGTTTTATTCTTCTGGGGTATAAAGTATATACTAATTGTTTGAGAAATGATGTTGTAGGCCACTACTCTTTTATATATCCTTAAATCATTGTGGTAGTATAAGAAACCTTGATTATCAACACTTAATTATTATTACTCCACGCTTATTTCTCTGCAATATTCGATTTGAACCATTTGTGGATAGTCAAACGTGACACAGTTTTGGTCAAACTCAATATTATTAGCNTCAAATGAATCTCAATTTTGGAAGGAAAATAATTGTTAAACTTTAAGGAAGGAAAGAGAGCCAGAGCCAGAGCCAAGGATCTAATATTATATAGGCAAAAATTCCAGAGGTATTAATTGCCATGTATTTGTGCTACTAATGCTGCATCTGCATCCAAATCTGTGTATCTTAGTGAATGAAACAAAGCGTTGACTTTGGTGCTGAAACTTTTTCTAATTTAAAAACTTACTGTTCTTTTCCTGTCTTTAATTAGACTGTTTGAGAGCTTTATGTCTTACGTAGTATCTTTTATTGGATCTTTAGTACTATGATCTTCCGTTTACATATTCCTAGATTTTCTATACGACGATTATATCAAACAGCCACCAATGGATTATAACTGTAATTGGTCTGATTGGAGTTCCAATCTCCACTATCTGAAGTATATCTTGCTATTTCTCCCACTCTCTTTTTGGTTTTGTTTTACATTTTCTTTTTGAACCATTAAGAAAATGTTTCATGGTCACCTACTCATTAATCATTTTCCACGAATTGCTTTATTATTTTGGGATCTGCAGTACTGTAAATTTATTAGTGGCTGTTTCTCAGCATATTATCACAAGTCAATTTGTATAACTTGTTCCGGTCTGAGCTATTAAAGCTTTACTCTTGTCCCAAATTGATGTTTACCTTGTATTATTTTAAAGAAATGTCAGCCTATTATATCAAGAGCAGTTAGAGTCGTTAGTTGGTGTAACTAACTAAGGAGCCTAAGTGTAGATAAAAGAACCTTAGGGGTCATATTGAAAGTTAGGTGTGAAGGGCACGTGGTTCTGTTATATAACAGCGCCCTACCACAAATCAATTGTATTCTTCATTCTTCCAAAAATCAGAAATGGTTCTCTCTTCTCTCTAGCCTTCCTCTCTCTCTCTCTCTTGATTCTTCTACTGATTCGATTGTGAATTCATTTCATGTTACTAATCTTAATTCGTCGAGTTTAGATTCAATAAATTGACATGGTATCAGAGTAGCGATTGCTGTAATTGTGCAGATCAGAACACTGTAGTTGTAGAGATTCAAGCTCAATCATGGTGACCGATGAAATTGGACAATTACCTCAGAATCACCCACTGTTTCTTCGAGATTCAGATGCACATGGAACAATATTGATCTCGTTAAAACTCACAGCGCTGGAAAACTATGATCTGTGGAGCAGAGCAATGAGGGTTGCACTGTTAGTGAAGAACAAGTTAGGGTTTGTGGACGGTACATGTCTGAAGGGATCGTACAGAGGTGAATTGGCAACACAGTGGCAAAGATGTAATGCAGTCGTGGTTTCATGGCTAAGTAGCACTGTAGCGAGTGAATTGGTGCCTAGCATTATGTATGCTTTTAGTGCGAAGAATGTATGGGATGAGTTTAAGGAGAGATTTGACAAGGATAATTTGACTACAATCTATCGACTATGGACTGAAATTGCAAGTCTAAAGCAAGGAACTGAGTCTATTATCTCATATTTCTCGAAGATGAAAGATCTATAGAATGAATTGGATATTTTGCCACCATTGCCTTCTTATGACTGTGAAGAATCGAGGCCCTATGTGGAGCATCTAGTGAGACAAAGATTGTTGCAGTTTCTTATGGGACTCAATGAGAGCTACAGTCAAGCGAGGAGCAACATACTGCAGAGAAGGCTAGTGTTATTAGTAAACCAAGACTATGTAGTAGTTGTGCAAGAGGAGAGTCAAAGAGCATTAGGTGTTGTGGAACCAAACAAGGAACCACTGACAATGCTTGCAGGAAGGAGACAAATGTTCAAAATAAAGAAACCAGGGCTGGTTTGTGAACACTGCGGTTATAAGGGTCATCTGAAGGAGAATTGCTACAAAATAATATGCTACCCTCCAGATTTCAAGAGCAAGAAGAAAGAGCAACTAGGTACATATAAACCTTTTGGTAATAATGCTAACACAGATACAGGTATTGAAGCCAAAAATCAGCCACAAGAAAATTATCTCACAGAAGAATAGTATAAACATTTGATAAATTAGCAGGAGAAATTTTCACTCGGAGAAAGGAGTGCACGCCCTTCAGAGTTGACAGGATCTTCAAACATGGCAGGTATAATGTCATTGTTGTCTAATGTATCCAATGTATGTGTATGCGACTGGATAATAGAATCAGGGGCATCACATTACATAACCTTTTCTAAGAGTGTCTTGGATTTCATTAGACCAATAGAGGGACAAAGTATTATAGAGTGCAAACACCTACAGGAGATAAGTCTGAGATCACACATGGTGGAGAAGCTACAATCCTAGAGACTCGAAAAATTAAGAATGTCTTACATGTGCCGGATTTTAAGTTCAACTTGCTCTCAGTATCCAAGTTGACTAAGGACCTATGTTGTTCTGTATGTTTTCTCCCTCTTCTTTGTGTCTTTCAGGGACTATACAATGGCATGGTGCTGGGGATTGGTAAAGAGGATAGTGGACTTTATATACTTAGAACATATGAGATGTTGTTGTTGATGGTTCATTTCACAAAGGAGTGATCACAACATTATGGCATCAAAGGCTAGGACATATTTCTACAAATGCCATGCAACATTTACCAGAATTGAAGAATAAAGTGAAGCTAGAGATGCAAAGAGACTGTCAAATTTTCCCTTTAGCTAAGCAAAATAGACTGAAATTTCTTATTAGTAATAGTAGTTCAAACTATGTGTTTCAATTAGAGCATGCTGATGTATGGGACCCTTACAAAACAGTAACCTATGATGGAAAGCAATATTTTGTTACTCTGGTAGATGACTAAAGCAGATATACTTGGACTTATTTGCTGAAATCAAAAGGTGAAGTCTTTGTTGTGCTGAAAGATTTCCTCTCTTTGATCAGCAATCAATTTGGTACTATGGTCAAGACATTGAGAACAGACAATGGAACAAAAATTTTCAACAATCAGTGTAATGAGTTATTCAATTCATTTGGTATTGTCCATCAAAGCAGTTGTCTATATACTCCACAACATAATGGAGTTGTGAAAAGAAAACATAAGCACATCCTTGATGTGACTATATTACTTAAGATTCAAAGTAGAATGTCAATCAGATTCTGGGAGAATGTATTAAGACAGCAGTGTATCTAATCAACAAGATACCTATATAAGTCTTAAACAATAAACCTTCCCATGAGTTGCTATATGGTAAATAACCAAGCATAGATTACTTGAGAGTGTTTGGTTGTTTATGTTATGCCAGTAATCTACCTAGAGGGGACAAATTTACTCATAGAGCAAGAAGGGCAGTAATGATAGGGTACTCAGAAACACAGAAAGGATACAAACAATTTAATTCAGGCTCTAACATTTTCTTTATCAGCAGGGATGTAAGCTTTAGAGAAGATGTTTTAGCTTTTCAAGGTGAAAAACCATGTCAGGAGGATTTATTCAATCTTAATCCAGTAGCAATGATCACTAGCAGTCCAAGAGCAAATGCTGAGAGTATTCCTGTTACAGTCCAAAAAGATTCTAGCAGTATTAGTATGGGTGAAGAAGAAGTTCCTGCTAACTTACCTCAACCAAGCCACACAACAACAGACTCACCAGCTGCAAGCTTGGATGAGCCAGCACGAGCAGATGTGGATATGCCAACTGCATTGGAAGATGTTGTGGATGAACCTCAATCAAATTTGCAAGAGCAACAAGCAACAGATCAACAGTTGCAACCATCTCCACATCTGAACATTGGTGCACCTATTGACAATGCAGGGCCTTCCACATTTAGGAAATCTACCAGAGAAACAAAACCAGCAATTTGGCTCAAAGATTATGTCACCAGCTGGAAATCATCAGGGCAAATTGCATATCCTATCTCTCACTATGTAAGTTACACTCATTTGACACAACACTACCAAGCCTACCTCACTACTCTTTCTACACTCACATAACCAAAGTCTTTCTAAATGAGAGATGGATTAAAGTAATGCAATAAGAAATTCAGGCCCTTGAAGCTAACAATACCTGGGAGGTAATAGAGTTGCCACCAGGGAAGAAAGCAATTGGCTCAAAAAGAAATACAAGATCAAATATAAAACAAGTGGTGATATTGAAAGATTCAAGGCACGCTTAGTGGATAAGGGTTACACATAACAGGAAGGCCTTGACTACCATAAAACTTTTTCACCTATTGCAAAGATGGTCACAGTGAGGACTTTGATAAGCCTTGTAGCCTTTAAGGGTTGGAAGCTATTTCAAATGGATGTGAACAATGCATTTCTGCAGGGTGATCTTCATGAGGAGGTGAATATGACTTTGCCTCAAGGATTTCATAGGCAGGAGGAGTTTCAGGTTTGCAAGTTACTCAAGTCCCTTTATGGACTCAAGCAGGCATCAAGGCAGTGGAATATAAAGTTGACTATTGTTCTTACTAAGGTAGGATACTTGCAAAGTGCCTATAATCACTCCTTGTTCACAAAGAAATCAGGTATGGACATAGTGACCATATTAGTATATGTGGATGACTTGATGATCATTGGGAGCAATAGTGATATGATAGATGAAGTTAAAAGAATTTTACATAAGTCTTTCAATCTAAAAGACTTAAGAGAGTTGAGATATTTTTTGGGGATTGGGATCATGAGGTCGCACAAAGGCATATTACTAAATCAAAGAAAGTATGCACTAGAGCTCATATCAGAGTTAGGACTGTCACGCCCCAAAACCGTGGAGCGCGACCGGCACTCAACCGAGTGAACCCGACCAAGCAAGCCTGTTAGATTTCTTCTATCCAAACTCATTCATGAATAAAGATAATATATGTTTTCCTTAATTAAACAATAAAGTGGTCATGTCTGTAATTACCAATTTCTTACCATAAGTTTCACCATTTTTAAAGTCTCAAATGGACAAGTAATACAACCACAACATAGCATAGTTTGTCTTTCCCAGTACCAATACACAACTCACACTATGTCTATGTAGCCTCTATAGATAAATAAGAGTACAATGATAATGCCGACAACAAGGCCCCGACTATACTTCAGCCATAATACATAAAGAACAAAAGATACATGACCCCGAAATGAAGTGGGGCTCACCAAGTCAGCTGGGAAGAAGGTGTACTGCTATCACTTATAAATGTCTCTTGATGTGGAACCACCTGCATCCATTTAAAGATGCAGCGCCCTTGGTAAAAAGGATGTTAGCACCGTCGAATAGTACTAGTATAAAAACTAAACACCAATTTAAGAATTTAGAAATACAAGATAATTATGATGAACCAGTATGGCAATAGAATAATATAGATAATCGTCTCAACCATAGCAAGCTTATTAAAAGCTATCAATAACATTTAAAGGATTTAAGATGAGATCCTCTGTAACCATCTTCACACAAAGCGGCCTCGCCGCCTCACTCGATGTATGCAGGTGGAGGTGTATGTACAATACCACAACTCTAATCAAGCGGCCTTGCCGCCTCACCCCAATGTATGTGGGTGGATGTATAACCACAGTACCAAGAACCTACACAAAGCGGCTATGTCGCCTCACCCCAATGTATGCGGGTGGAAATGCATCAACGATACCAATACCAACACAAAGCGGTCATGCTGCCTCAACCCAATGTATGCGGGTGGTGGTGCCACAACAATACCAAAACTATACATAAAGCGGTCGTACCGCCTCACCCCAATGTAAGCGGGTGGAGGTGCAGTCCCACAATACCATAATCCTTACACGAGGCGGTCATGCCGCCTCACCCAAATATATATGCGGGTGGAGGTGTATCACAATCACAATCTCTATACCATAATCCCCACACAAAGCAGTCATGACACCTCACCCTAATGTATGCGGGTGGAGGTGTATCACAATCACAATCTCTACACAACTTGGCATAACAACTTTCACATAAATCACGACTTAAAATTATAACATGTGGATACGTAATCCATAGTTTGGGACACATCCTAAATTTATAATGCAATATGATAAGAGCATTTGAAACATGAATTGAACATATATATTCATCACAAAACTTATCGGAATACTCTATTTATAATCAACATCTCGGAACTTACAAGGATATTGGGAATTCCAATTCTTAAAGAAGAGTTTAGCCAACATACCTCAATTGAGCTTCCTTAAACTCTAAAACATTCCGGAATTCTTAGAAACTTCAATCTATATTAGAAATATAATAAATTGAACCAAAATTAGGAAGATGATTATGGTTCTAGCTCATTTGAGCATTTTATCAAACACTAGGTGTGCATTAAGGTTTTAAAGTCCTTTTATGGAGGATTCCATCATCCCACAACCCAATAT
>AWOL01S0006417.1:8541-30560 GCA_000715115.1 Nicotiana otophora | reverse complement strand
AGCATTTGAAACACAAATTGAACATATATCTTTATCACAAAACTTTTCGGAATACTCGGTTTGTAATCAACATCTTGGAACTTACAAGGATAATGGGAATTCCAATTCTTAAAGAAGAGTTTAGCCAACATACCTCAATTGAGCTTCCTTAAACTCTAAAACATTCCGGAATTCTTAGAAACTTCAATCTATATTAGAAATATAATAAATTGAACCAAAATTAGGAAGATGATTATGGTTCTAGCTCATTTGAGCATTTTATCAAACACTAGGTGTGCATTAAGGTTTTAAAGTCCTTTTATGGAGGATTCCATCATCCCACAATCCAATATTTACCATGCTTAGTTCAACAATCATCCTACACCCCATAATATCACATGCATGTAAAATAAACAACTCTCATGCCCAAAAATTATCTTGCTAATTACTCATTTTCAGATAATTTCGAAATTAGGATTTAGGGTGTAGAATCTTACCTCTAGGATGAAGACCTAGTAAGTTTTCCCTTCTTAATCTTCCTAAACTTGGGCAAGAATTGAAGGAAAATTATTGGAGAACACGTTCTCACTCTAGGGCACCCTCTCTCACTCTAAAATGTTAGATAATAGCTCAAAAAGACCCAAAGAGTGTATTTAACAAAATAGGGTCGGGTTTTAAAAACCCAAAAATGGAGCTCAGGAACAAGGTATGCGATCGCATAACCGATATGAGGACCGCATATCGGTTGCATAGTTGGTTACAAAATAGCCAAAAGAACTGTCTGTGTATGCGGTCACTATACGGTCCGCATAACCATTATGCGGTCGCATAGTCGACCGCATAATTGCTTTTAATTGGTCCAATTAACTGTCTCACTCTGTGGCCATTATGCGGTCCGCACAGTGATTCTGCGATCGCATAATGGACCGCAGAAATGCGCTTTTCTGCCAAAAAATTTACTTTACTTTCCGGTGCATTGTTCAACCCAAAAAGTCCAAGCCGCAGCGAGCAAGCTCGCCGCGAAGAATTTCTACAATCCCCAAACACGTAAGCCTAGTCCGACACCATGAAACATTATTTTCTTTACAAATTTTACCGGGCTTACCACTAAAGTACTTCAAAATTTTTCGGGGTGTTACAAGGACTCAGTCGTTCAAAACTTGCAAGTTCACCTTTTGAGCAAAATCAAAAGCTTACTACTGTTGACTATGACAAGTATGTAGGACTCAAAGGAGATGAAGAACTAACACACATTGGAGGATATCAGAAGCTGATTGGAAAATTGATTTACCTAACCATAACCAGGCCTGATATCTGCTTTGTAGTTCATGTCATGAGCCAATTCATGCAACATCCAAAGCAATCACATCTAGATGCAGCCATGAGAGTAGTGAAGTATATAAAAGGGTCACCTGGGAAAGGAATACTATTGAGTAAAGAATCACTACAACATATCTCAACCTACTGTAATTCTGATTGGGCAGCCTGCCTAAATACCAGAAGATCAGTAACAAGTTATGTAACTAAACTTGGTGAATCACTGATTTCCTGGAAATCTAAGAAGCAACAGGCAGTAAGTAGAAGCTTTGTAGAAGCACAATATAGAAGCATGGCTGCTATCATTGTAGAATTGGTATGGCTTATAGGATTGCTGAGAGAATTTTGTGTGTCCGTACAGATGTAGTAAGGGTTTTTTGTGATAGTAAAGCAGCATTACGAATAGCTGCAAATCCCATCTATCATGAGCGGACAAAACATATAGAAATTGATTGCCATTTTATGAAAGAATAGATCAAAAGTTGACTGATATCCACTCATTATATTCCTACTAAAGAGCAGGTAGCAGACATGATGACCAAAGGCCTTGGAGTTGCTCGGCATCAGATGTTGATGTCCAAACTGGGAATGTTCAATGCTTTCCATTCTCCAGTTTGAGTGGGAGTATCAAGAGCACTTAAAGTGGTTAGTTAGTTTAGGTGGCGTAACTAACTAAGGGGCCTATGTGTAGATAAAAGAATCTTAGGGATCACATTGAAAGTTATGTGTGAAGGAACGTAGTTCTGTTATATAACATTGCCCTTCCACAAATCAATTGTATTCTTCATTCTTCCATAAATCAGAAATGGTTCTCTATTCTCTCTAGCCTTCCTCTCTGTCTCTTTCTCTAGATTATTCAATTGATTCGATTGTGAATTCATTTGCATGCTACTAATCTCAATTTGTCGAGTTTAGATTCAATAAATTGACATTATATATACACATATTATCTTCAAGAGATGTTATCCTACTATATAATCGTATTATATTTTTCAAGTGATGTCAGCCTTTTATTAATAGAAAAAATACTGGTTTGAGCGTTAATACTACCATTCTCATTTTTTTCACTAACAATTGCCAAAGGTAACTAGAAGGGCGGGATTACTCTTTGTTTTTAGAAGTTTCACTTATACTTTTTAGAGTTAAATAGGGTGATAAATTTCAAGATATCTTTCATCCAGGTATCATTTTCTGATTTCTGATGCAATAATAATGCATGATCGACGAAGGTGACACTTTGAAGGCTTTATGTTACCTGTCAGTTCAAGTGACTAGTGTTGGCAGTTAGGTACTTTCATCCAGAATGCTTATTTGTCAAACATTCTTTCTGGTTATATGAATGTCAATCATGCCAAAGAGGATGCTAAATTAATTGGGATATCCAATATCACTCTGTAGCATTGACAACAAAAGAGTACCACGTGATTTTTAGGCCTACACATGATCTCTAACATAATTCAAGTAGCTCACAAAGGGGTACAAACATATGGAACACGACACCAAGAAGCGTAGTATTCAATTGAATGTATAACATAACCTAAGCACTACCCCAATCATGGATAAAATCCAGTGCACGCACATATGATCATCCCGTACATGTGTGTCACCCTCGGCACGTAGCCATCACCAACAATTCAAGAAAATAGTACCTCAAACCAAATCTACGTAAGTTACTTACCTCAAACAAGCCAAATCAATACTCCAAAAATGCTTTTCCGTACAAATGGGCCTCCGAAAGGCTCGAATCAAGCAAAAAAACAACTCAATAACATCAAATAAAGCTATATGAATCAATTCCAAATAATAAAACTTCAATCTATACACAATTCCCAAAAGGTCAACAAAAGTCAACACTCGTTAGCATGGTAAAAGTCCGAGTCAGGGGTAGATTCTGACTACCCATAACCCTACGAGTCCAAACATGTGATTAGATTCTAAAAATAAGTCCAAATCGACATTTAATTCCTCAATTTTCACTCTCTTAAGTTGTAGGAATATCCCTCAAATTTTCTTCAAAATTTCATGTGTTTAGGTGTTAATAATTCATATAGTTTCTTGAAATAATACCAAAAATATGTAGAAATCACTTACCCCAAAATCATGTATGAAAGTATCCTTCGGAAATCGCCCATCTCCAAGTCTAGGGTTCAAAATATGAGATAATGGGCTAAAATCCAAAAATTAAAACTTTATATAGTCTGCCCAGCACTACTTTTCGTGAACGTGGTCACTGCCTCGCGTTCATGAAGGGAAAAAATGCAACAGCCAAGAAAAACCCATCGTTAGCGCGATAAACCATCGCGAATACGATGCACAACTATCCCTGGCCTACGCGAACGCAAGCCCCCTCCCACGAGAAGGCTAAGCTCTAGTTAGCTCCTAACCTTCCTCCCTTCTACACGAACGCGACGCCCAGGGTGTGAATGCGAACACTAAAAGCAACAGCTCTTGGTGAACGCGACCTCCAGCTCACAAACGGGAAGAGAAAAGCCGTCCTAACCCTTAATCCTTCTCCGTGATTGCGATGCCTACTTCGCAATCGCGAAGCACACCAGACACTAGCAAACTTTCTGCAATTCCAACCATGCTCCGAATAGTCAGAAACTCACCCAAATAATTTGGGACCCCATCCAATCATATTAACAAGTCTATAAACACTATCCGGACTTAATTAAAGCCTCCAAACACAAATGATTACATCAAAACAACGAATCAAAGGTCAAAACACAAACTGAACTTCTCTTAACTTCAAGAACCTCCAACTTCACACCAGGCATCCGATTCAAGCTTAACCAATCTAGATTACCACAAAAATTTGCACACAAGTCTCAAATGAGAAACAAACCTATTACAACTTCCAGAACAAAAATTTGATTCTGATATCATCAAAGTCAACTCCCGGTTAAACTTATGAACTTTCCAAACCTTCAAATTTTTAACTTCCGACAATTAGAGCCAAAACACTCTGGGGACCTCCAAAACTAAATTCGGATATATGTGTAAGTCCAAAATTACCATATGAACCCATTGAAACAATCAAATCACCAATCTGAGGCTGTTTTATAAAAGTCAAACCTTATTCAACTCTTGCAACTTAAGCTTCTAAAAATAAAATTAAGTGTTATATTTCACTTCAAAATCTTTCTGAAGCCAACCATCCTCACAAGTCACAATATCAAGCAAGCATAAGGAAAATATCAAATAGTAGAACGAGGCTCAAATATATAAAATAACCAGTCTGATCGTTAAAGAATCACATGTAGAAGTAAGTTTTACAGGATTGAGAAGATAGAGCTTATTCTGAGGACTACTAAGAACACTGGCTTCTTTAGAGAAGGACCCTGCAAGAAATATGCAGTAGTAGAGAAACAAGCAAAATAATTCAGCTGTAAAATCAGCTAAACAAGTGAAATGAGATTGCACTAAAAGGAGAGAGCTAAAAGGACATTGGATGAAAAAATTTTAGGATACAGAGTGAGTGTGCCAGTGTAAGTCACCTTAAACTTATAATCATTAAGCAATGTGACAAGATAAGGCAAGGTGAGAGCCTTTATTTAATAGAAAAGAAAAATGAGGAGTTTCTAGCTCTGCCCCTGGTTAGTAGGCTTTACTAGGTAAAATCAGTTTACAAAATTGGTTTTTTGGAATCCTAAGTTTGTCAATTTGGTAATGTTAATATGGGTAAGAAGAACTAAGCCTCATTCCCAAACAAGTTGGAGTCTATCTAAATAAATTTTGAACCCGTTTTTCATTACACTAGAATGGGATTAATCTCCAAGTGGGCTTAACTCCGCCTGTGTGGACTTGCTCACATTACTAGTTCCAAGTTTGGATCAAGGAGGAGGGTTGCTGTAAGCTGATAGCTAGCGCTAGGGGTGGCAAATGGGCGGGGCGGGGCGGGTCGGATATGGACGGGTCAAAAATAAATCAATTATCCGATCCAACCCATATTTAATACGGATAAAAGTAGGTTAACCAGTAGATAATATGGGTTACCATATTATTATCGATGGTTTTATAAATATGATCATTTTTGGAAGTATTCCTTGAAGTTTTTAATCAAAATTGTCCCTTATATTTAGGGTAGGGCTGACTTTATCCTTTAAATATACTCAAGTGAAGCAGTTTTGGTCCTACTAACAGAATCTGGTTGAAGACTAACGGTTAAAAACTAACATTTCATGGTAAAGAAGAAAACCCAACAATAAAGAAAAACCTAAACCCATTCCCGGTTTCCCCAATACTACAATGGCTATTGAAACGCTTTTACTACGGAGAAAGACAAGAAGAAAAACTCAAGGTGAAACTTTAATTTTCTTTGTTTATTTTCTTCAGAGTGGGATTTGATTTTATATTACCTGGAAACTTTTTTCCCTTGTGAATCAGAACTTACCTTAGGTTTTTTAAAAATTTCTAACTCTTAAATCTGCTTTTCAATTATTTCACTAATTGAAAAAGTTTTTCATTAAATTCACGAAACAGTTATATGAACTATCTAAAAATTTAGAGTTATTTGTGGTCTCAAGTGCTGAAATTGAAACTGAAATAGTTACAATAAATATTATGAGGCCTTCCATTTTTTATAAGTTGGGTGCAGACAGGTTTGTAGATTTCAAAGCTTTATGCAGATGAGGAGTGACACCTACTGTTATTTTATATACTCAGAGCTAGATGAGTGTTTTTCAACTCTAGCTATCTTGTTGAAGATTTGGTTTTGAACAAAAGGCTATCTTTATATAAACTGTTGAGTTCTTCTAGCTTATCTCTTCATTTGTTCACCATTTCTTTTGCTTAGGAGAGATCTTGCAAATTCTGGCATTGGAACGATGATGAAGTTTTTTACCAAAAGCTATGCATCGCTCAAGTTTCAAAAGTGAAGGCTAAATGGAGATACTACAAGATAGAAAAGAATGAGGATCAAGTTGGTAGACACTGTTAGTCTTCAAGCAGATTCTGTTAGTAGGACCAAAGCTGCTTCATTTTAGTAAACTTAAGGGATTAAAGTTGCTCAGGAGTATATTTAAAGGATAAAGTTAGACCTACCCTCAAAGATAAGGGACAATTTATCGTATTCATTGTCTCCCAAACTTGAGGAACCCCCAATTTGATCCGTTTTTAAAAAGTTTATTATCCAACCCATTTTTTAGTGGATAATATGGAGAGTTAACTGTCTTCTTTTAATCATTTTGCCATCCTTAGCTAGCGCCAAAGTAACAATTTATGATTGGGTTGAACAGGTATTTAAATACATTTCTTAAATTTGTTCACGAGGCATTCAGAAGTACTCTGTAATTGATATTTTGTTGAAGGGTGATAATCAAAATGCAATGCTCACGGAAGCATATGGGGACAGTGAGCTCATCGTTTGAGTCCACTTATTTAAATTAAAGAAACATTTCTTGATTTACTTGCGAGCGATACAGGCAGAGGGCTGAGCAATTGAGGTTGTGTAGACAGATGATTTGTCGGAA
Source organism: Nicotiana otophora (assembly GCA_000715115.1). NCBI lineage: Eukaryota > Viridiplantae > Streptophyta > Magnoliopsida > Solanales > Solanaceae > Nicotiana > Nicotiana otophora. The sequence goes on along the minus strand of AWOL01S0006417.1, from coordinate 23,793 downwards.
GGTGGCAATGATTGGAATTTAAATATTATGCGATCAATCTTTAAGATTCTTACCAATGAACTCATTGCACCTTACAAATTATTGGTTCAGAATTGGATATTTGTTGAGACTTCAGTGATTTGGACATATATATCTATGCTTTGTGTCGACAATGCTGGGTTCAGTTGAACCAATTGAACCCATGCTCCATCCGCCTCTGGGAATAGAATTAGATTACCAATGAATAGCTATCAAAAGGTGGAGAAAATCTGGATCTTTGAAGGCTGCTCTTATCTTGAAAGTCAAGCGAAGTTTCCTGATAGTAGTGTCAGATCAATGAAATCTACTATGTTGCTTTGTTATGCCAATGTTGGATAGAAATTTTGGATTCTCTTATGAGAAAATTCTCCATTTGAAGATGCTAGTTTCACAAAAGAGGTTTTTTACTAGCAGATGGATGAATATAATTCCGGGGAGTGTATAAACTATAATGTCAACTTCTTTCTGTAAGCTTGTATTTTCCTTAGAGTAAGTGTTTCATTAGCTCTAGGCTTCTGACACATGCTTCTGCAATTCTTTTGCTGAATGCTGATAGATAAAATATAAGAGTTTTTAGCAATGCAATTTCTTGTCACTAGATAATCAGTGGCATTAAGTTAATACTAAAAAAGCCATCTTCAATCATACAACTTTTTGGGCAGTCCCAAGCATTTACTTCTTCCTCACTAGATCCTCACAAGATGTTCCAACAAATTGCATAGCATTTACTTTCATGTGCCACAAATTTTGGAGTCCGAGGTTATTATAGAATTTCTTAAGCTTAAGTAATGCTTGGTGCATTTCCCTAATGTATCTACATTTTGGTCAAAAGGGACCCTGCCCCATCCCCAACCAGTTTTGTCTCTCGTTGGAATGGTAGGGTTGTTGGTTACAAATTTGGCTTTCCCCATGCAACTTCCAGCTTGTGGTGAGCTTAATTTGGGAATTAAGTGGACTTCCTTGCAATTGCACGCGGAATAGACTTTCTTGTAGTTCTGAGCTATGAGTGCCAGAGTTCAAAGGTTTTGGTAATATGTTTTGCATTATTATGCTAAGCAGGTGCATCAAGTTTCATTTTCAATGTTAATCATCACGTTCAAAGATGATTAATAGAGATGACATTATATGCCAACTTGCTTGTACAAAAGGCTAAGTATATGTGCTACATATCATAGAACAGATGAGAATATAGTGTAACTAGATTTTTCAATTTGTTTGGAAAGTTACAAAAGCACCTAAAATGTATGAGGGATAGAATTCATATGAAGAAGCTTACAATTTTAGAAAATATGGATTGATGGCCAACATATCTCTTCTCAGATCAACTACTTCCATTTTGGCATGTGAAGAGCCTCACATGTCAAACAAATGTGACATACTACAGTTAGGCTTCAGTCCATGTCGTATTATCTTGATCTCTCTGTTGATCGGGCTCCATTGATCTGTATTTGTAGCGGGTGGCCCAGAGGAGGTAGTGTAAGAAATTGAGTCCACTAAGTATGCACATTAACAAGTAAAACCTTTCAAGGTGATAATGATTCAAATTACTGCCAGAAAGCCATGGTGTTCGTTCAAAGCTACCAGTTATACTATTAACGAGTGATACGAGGACTGAACTGAGGTAATATCCCATGGCTAGTGATGCCCAAGAGAATGATGTCGCCAAAGACCTCATGCTATAGGGAGCTTCTGTAAAGAAGAATTCCATCAAGCCGGCCAAGCTGAAAAGATCAGCTGATCCAAGGAACAGGTATTGCAGAGCCACCCAAAGGAATGTGATTGGAAGCGGTTCTGTAGAATTCATTAATCCAGACTGCATTGCCACTCTCTTCCACTTCATCTCCACCAGAGCTGCAACAGCCATGGCTATAATTGATAGGACTAACCCTGTTCCAATTCTTTGTAGATGAGTAATGCCCATTTCATTCTTGTTCACCTTCCTGGCAAATGGGATTATAATATGGTTATAGATTGGTGCAAGTATCATGATGAATATGACTGGAAATACCGGAAGAGAAGCTGGTGGAACTTTTAGAGCGCCAATATTTGTGTTCATGGTTGCTGCTTGTTGCACTGAAAATGTGGAAAGCTGGGCTAGGCAACAGTTGAGCATAACAGTAGATACAAATATCGGCAAGATCTTGATGACTATCTTCACCTCTTCCACTTATTTCAATGTGCAGTAAAGTGAGGGGTAGGTTGCCTTGTTTGCTCTTGCTTTGCTAATGAACCTCATGTCCTCTGATTTGGTCTCAGTCTCTGCCTTCCCTTTCTCATGTCCTTCTTCCTCACTAGACTCAGTTGTGCTTGAGGGCTTTGTCCTGATATCTACCGCAGAATTGGTAGAATTCCTAGGACGGAGAGAGTTGCAAATTGCTGCAGCTGCAACCAGTTAAGACAAATTAATGAGAAGTTCCGCCTTGGTGTGTAGCATGACGGTACAGGATGTAGATACTATAACTATACCTTAAAAATGGTTGTAATAGGGCTTCCTGTGGGAACTTTGATCTTATAAGTCCCAGAGCCTAGGAGGAAAATCACAATGGAGGTCAATATTGCTAAGGTTGAGATGCCAAAACCCCATTGCCAGCCTTTATTATCTTCTACCCACACCACTAATGTCACTGCAATAAGTGCTCCACAAGAAAGGCAAAATATATAATAATTGAAAAAAGACGATCTGTGTTTCCTTCCTTGTGGATTATGCTCATGCCTAGGCCTCCACCTTTTCCAAGGAGATGAAGTCCTGAAAACTTCTTGGTAAACATCTTGATCATTTCAGAATTTTACCTGGTGAAATTGGATAATGGGATTGTATTTAATTGCTATATACCTTTCTTCAGTTGTATTCTCTGATATGAATTAGTTGTACAATAACCTTCCGTTATTTCTCCAAGAAAAAAATAAAGTACACTTATTATCAAAAAAGCATGTCTTTATCATTTCAATGTACTGAAAATTAGCTACCCTGAATTTTTATCGTTATGGGGTGAATGAATCTTTCCCTGCAGACGATATTCAGCATTCCTGATTTCCAATTTGACAGAACTAAGTCAAGACATGTATATTTTAACCTATGACATTTGTTCTTAAATATCTGCATGGTACCCACATAGGAGTTGGATTATTTCCTAACCAGTCACTACAACATAGGAGTTAGCAACGGCTGAAAATCCTTTTGTTCTATGCGTCTAGCCAAGTTATGTAGTATGCCTTCGCATTAGGAAAAAGGGTCATCTGGTTAGTGCATGTTATTTAACAAAAAATGATATCAAGAGAGAGAAGTTCTTACCATAAATTCTATTATTGCACTTGTCAGGTAGATGCAATAAGTGGTGAAGAATGCATCAGATAAGAACCCACCAAGTAGAGCGAGAAGGAAAGCGGTCCCCATAAAGTTTGTTACTATGTTGGCTGAAGCAGATGGAGAGAAATGCATGAACTTCGATAGATAGATGACTAAATAGCTTGCATTTGCCAGGTATGCTAGGTTCTCCAAGATTTCCACCACTAGTGTTCACAAAGGAAGAAAGAATATTGTTATAACCTCGAATTCACTGTTAATGAGTGAACAAACTACAAGAGTTTCTTTTAATGGAGTTCAGTATGTATGGTTAAATTTTCACAAATTATAGAGCTTGTTTTATAATTAGAATTTGCATGAAGTATGAAAATGTTCACGAAGAAACAGGAGGTTCACAAACCTAACACAAAGGAGGCAGCAACCACTCCACCATAGCATCCTTTAATGGCTGGCCTATTTCTCCAGTCGATGTAGCCTTCGCATATGGTATACCTGTGGCCATGATCCTGCAGTCATGATGCAAGAAACTTTAGAAACAATTGATTGGAGCAAGAAGAAGAGGAGACGAGGACAGGAAAAAAGGTGCACCATCTCTCTCTCTTTCTCTAACTGAGATCTTGAAGTCTAGGAGATCTAAGTCGAAATCACCCCGCCTGACAAGGAAGTTATGCTGAGTCACATTTAAATAGTGGAGGGGGATGGCAATGTTCAAATTGTATAGAAAATTCTGGATCATTTGAAAGTGGCATGCTCTTAGTGGACATCTTTACTCCTAGCATTGTGGTAAAAGTTCATGTCTTTGTCAGTATGTTCTTGTTCTTGTGGGTTAAATGCATGTCAAGGAGATAGAGATGGAGAAGGGGTGGGTCCTTACCCATTATTACTTTTCAAATTTACATCCCAAGTATGGTTAACATAACCTCTGTGGTGCAGCGACAACTCTTTTGTGAGGAAGGATAGGTAGAAATGGCAATGTTAACATATCATGTTGCTACAAGTTTTAGATAAAAGGGTTAATCGGTTTGTAGTTGTAGACCTAAGTTTCTGTGAGGGTAAGAAAATGTTGATCAAATTGCAACCTGTTTACATTTGAGTATATGTTTTATGTTTAGCTTTTATAAATGTGAATGGCATGCAATGGGTAGATATAATCAGATGACAGATCTGGTGTTCAATCTCATTGGTGATTTGCATGCTGTATTACCCAAGTTTGAGCTTCTGTATAATGGCATAACTATTTCATACTATCTTCATTTTACTTGTTATTGCATGACCTAAGACTATAAGAATTGCTTTATCTCTGACTTAGTACTCTTTTATCAACGAGAATGCTTATAGTAGCTAGTGTCTAGTTGGTCAAAAAAAAAAGAAAAAAGATAGTCACTCTCTAATTCATGTGGTTGTTGTTCTAGGCATTGTCCTTGAAGGGTTTTCAATCCTGTGCTTTCTTCTAAGGGTGTACAAAAAAAACCGATAAACCGCACTAAACTAATAATCCGAGTCAAACCGGGAAAAAAATCCGCTTGTGGTTTGGTTTGATTTGATTTGTATTGGAAAAATAAAATCCGACCATGATTGGTTTGGTTTGGTTTTAACTAAAAAAAAGTCAAACCAAACCAACCCGATAGTACATTTATATAACCAACCCGANTTTATCTCTGACTTAGTACTCTTTTATCAACGAGAATGCTTATAGTAGCTAGTGTCTAGTTGGTAAAAAAAAAAGAAAAAAGATAGTCACTCTCTAATTCATGTGGTTGTTGTTCTAGGCATTGTCCTTGAAGGGTTTTCAATCCTGTGCTTTCTTCTAGGGGTGTACAAAGAAAACCGATAAATCGCACTAAACTAATAATCCGAGTCAAACCGGAAAAAAAAATCCGCTTGTGGTTTGGTTTGATTTGATTTGTATTGGAAAAATAAAATCCGACCATGATTGGTTTGGTTTGGTTTTAACTTAAAAAAAATCAAACCAAACCAACCCGATAGTACATTTATATAACCAACCCGATACATTTCTTGCTGCTAGAATTGTTTGGTCAATTTGTAGTTTATCATTTGGTGGAACTTATGGTTACAAGTTTCGTATGGGGCCACTTATTATTTGTGGGGAGCATCTCAAGTAGACCTCCAAATTCAGTGGCTAGAAGAACTTAAATGTGGGTCAAAGCCATTTAACATTTACTTCCTTCTAGTTGCAATGTCCTGCATTCTGTCGTATAAGGAAGCAATTTTTGGTAGATGGACAGAAAATTAAGTAAACCAAACAATTAATTATTATTCACCCAATAGAAGATATTGTATTCTCTGATCTGATGAACATTGTGTTACTAAAGGTTATATATTCGAAGTAATATCAAGTTGAAGAGACTTGCCTTTTCCAATACTGTAGAAGCAGAGAAGTTTTTTTCTAAATGGTTTTAGATCAACCATGAGATGATTGTATTTGGAAATCAAGAAAAACAACTTTGCATTAGTGACATCCTTAAATTTTAGTGCCAAATTAACCTTATTTGATATCCTGTTTTGTTTTTTCAGATTTCCGAGTAGAAAAAGAAATTAGATGCCATAATCTCATTCTAAAGTCAATGTTTTATTATTTCTGCGTGGTGACTGTAAAACCATTGCTAGGACAACTTAAGGAAAAATATCAAGTTCTTTTTTAGTTTCAAATATTTCTAGGAGGCAGAGAAAATTATCAAATTCTCTATAATAATAATAATAATAAAACAAAAAAAAAAGTTAATCAAATTCTCTAGAGATCGTATAATCTGTCTAAGTAGCTGGTGAAACTTTTAAAAAAAGGTTCCTCAATTGAAAGATGTATATGTTATCTCCAGAAACTGATGAAGTACTAAAACTTTCTCTGACTCCTTTGGATCCTTTTTCTTGTCCTTTATTTGGGGGTTTTCTTGATTTATATTATAAATCAGGGACAGGTTAGGAGATGGAGCAGAAAATGATTGATAAACTGTTGTGTGAGGTGGCGGAATTTTAAGGAATTTGAAGATAAGAACTACTCAGATCACTCTTCCTGTGTCTTCTTTCTTGCTATGGTAATGAATGTCATTGAACAGCTATTAGAAGTGTCCAAACTTTCTTTTACTTCTCTGTTTAGATACATCTATCTTTTACTGCGACTCAGGATCATAAACTTAAAGCAGTAATGTTAAAATAGCCTCTCAAAATGTGCACACAAAGCCTCAAGAAGTGGCATGCCTGCATCAATGTTTTTTTTTTTTGTAGCAGTGGTCTCGGGACGCACAACTCTACTATTCTATCGAGTACTAGCTATCTCTCACCAGCACAGTACTCGGTACCTTGAGCAGTATCCTGCTCTTATAGATGTTCAAGACCTTTATTGTCTCGTTACATTTGAACGTTTTTGTATTACCGTGTTAATGATTTATGGTATTTTAGGATATCAAATCGAAATTCCGTGGATGACTTTTTATTTTTATGATGTGGACTGCAAAATCTGAAGACGGCACATTCCTGATATATTCTTATTCATGAATTCTATTTGAGACGTCTAGAAGAGTGTCTTTGGCGAAATAATATTACCAATAATCTGCAAAATTAGTGGTAAGAAGTTTCACTACTATGTTTACTCTACTTTTGAGTATTGTCGAATACTACTCATTCTTTTTATTATTAGCTTAAGATTACCAGTTGATGTGCGGGGAAGTCCAATGTTCATTTGCTTATCTAAATGCATTTAGTGTTAGTTGATACTCCCGTTAACTTTTAGTTGTTCACTTTTGACTTTGCACCCTCTTTAAGAAATTAAATAAAGTATGTATTTTATAATTTGACCCATAATAATAATAACATTTTAAAAAGTATTGGGAAATGATTTGGGGAATGAATATATATATATATATATATTAAAAGTACGAAGGCCCTGTCGAAATGTCGTTCGCTTTTTTAACCCTTGAAAAATAGAGTTTATTTAGGACAAATTTGTAATTAAATTATTTTTCTAATATTCAAGACTTCAAACTTAACTTAAATTTTGGCTATTAAATATTTCCTTATTTGAATTATATATAAAATCCTTATATTTAGGACTTTAAAAATTGAAGTTGCATTTCACTAAAAGATTTCACATATAGAAATCCTTACCTCATTTAGATTGTGTAAAGTAATATAGGCTAACGTGAAAGTAGAGTATTTTGCCTAAAATATAGGCCTTTGAAAGTTTTAAAATTGTAGCCTTTTTTTGAGTAAAATTAAAAAATAGTCAGACTTACAAGTGGTAATTGAAAAATAGCCAAAATTTTAAAAGTAATCGAAATTTAGCCACTTTTCATGTAAAGATAAATCTGAACGAAAACACTGTTCAAAATTCGGAAAATATTCCAACATAATATACTGGAGTTCCAGTATAATATACTGGACTTCCAGTACTATATATACTATATACTGGACTTCCAGTACTATATATACTATATACTGGACTTCCAGTACTATATATACTATATACTGGACTTCCAGTACTATATATACTATATACTGGACTTCCAGTACTATATATACTATATACTGGACTTCCAGTACTATATATACTATATACTGGACTTCCAGTACTATATATACTATATACTGGACTTCCAGTACTATATATACTATATACTGGACTTCCAGTACTATATATACTATATACTGGACTTCCAGTACTATATATACTATATACTGGACTTCCAGTACTATATATACTATATACTGGACTTCCAGTACTATGTATACTATATGCTGGACTTCCAGTATAATATACTGGACTTCCAGCATATTATACTGGACTTCCAGTACTATATATACTATATACTGGACTTCCAGTATAATATACTGTACTTCCAGTATAATACATTGGTCCAACATAATATGCTGGAAGTTCATATACAGGTGCTCAATTCTTCAGTATATTATGCTGGAACTTTCTGTGTGTTGGAGTCCAACATAATATGCTGGAAATTCATACACAAGTGCACCAATCTCCAGTATATTATGCTGGAACTTTTCGTGTTGCAGCAAAATAGTGATTATTTTTCAATGACTTTGCAAACGTTGGCTATTTTTTAATTACCGTCCGAAAACTAGTTACCCCGTGCTATTTTCACCTTTTTTTCATGGTAGTTCCAACACCATAATCTCACATGGATAAGAAAACTTTGTCCGTCCCTTACCATACGAAGGGTTTCGTTGGTGACCTTTCTACACGAAACACTAAGATAGTCTTTCTACGAGTAATTTCCTTCATAATATGAATTTTCACACAGAAATCAATTGGAGTATATGTATATACTTATATTTATTTAATCTATTTATACTATATTAAAAGTACGAATACCCTTAGCGAAATGTCGTTCGTGTTTTTACTCTTTAAATATAGATTTCACGTTAGACTAAATTGTAAATTAAATTGTCCTCCTAATAATTAGGACTTTAAAATCAACCAAACTTTATTATCAATTTTTTCCTTATTTGGATATATAAGTCATATCTTCATTCCATTTTATAATCAAAAGACTTTATTTGAATACTAAGTAAGGAAAGATTCAAATATCAATGTAAGTTAGAAAAATGACTTTCAAATCGATATTTGAGTACTAAGTACGGAACGATTTGCAATAAAGTTTCAATTAGAAAGTCCTTCTATATTTATTTTTAAAATAATTAGAAAGTCCTTATTGAATAGGTAAAACGTCCTATTAAAATTTTGTTAATCTATTTATATGCTGGACTATCTATATCTATATCTATATCTATATCTATATCTATACTATATTAAAAGCACGAAGGCCCTTAGCGAAATATTGTTCACCTTTTTTACCATTTAAAAATAGAACCTACATTGAATAAAATAGTCATTTTATTAATTTTCTAATATTTAAGATTTTAAAATCAACTAAAACTTTATTTATTATAGTAGAAAATTCCAATATTTAGGACATTTAAATCAACTAGATTTTTTCTTTTATAATTGAAAATCCTAATATTTAGGAATCAAATATAAGAACTATTTTTCACGTTAATATATATTTTAGGAATTCAAATTTCAAAGTTTAAATATCTCGCCACTAAGCGTTAGATTTGGATTCAAGACATACTACTTTTAAATTTAAAGTATTGATTCGTCCATTTATTTATTTTTTGTATCAGTACTATTAATTACTCTAAAAGTAAAGCTAGACGAGGAATTAGAGTTAAAATAAGCCAATATACGACTAATATAAGGGAATTAATTTTTACTCCCTCCGTTTCAAATTATTTATCGTAATTTCTAAAAATAGACAATTCAAATTATTTGTCATTTTAGAAGTTCAAGAAAAATTAATTAATGTTTTCCCATTTTATCCCTAGTAGTAATTGTTCTTGAAGATGGAGATTGCACATAAATAAATAAATGTTCAATGAAGAGAGATTATATTAAAGACATAAATAAGGATAAAATAGTCAAAAGTCCTTCTAACTAATATTTTCTTTAAGGGCATATCCAAGAGAAATACGACAAATAATTTGAGACGGAGAAAATATTTATTAGTAAACAAGAGCCTTTAAATATGTAAAAAAATGATGAATTTGTTAGTGCTATGAAACATTTATTTTAACAACAAGACCGTAACTCCAACCAAACAAACAATTGGTCAATCAGAAATCTCATCAATTGATAAATGATGATGAAAGATTACAATTACAGATTTATTAGTACAGAAGTTGCACTAATCAACAATATCATTCGCCTTTTTTACCCTTTAAAAATAAATTTCGCATTGGACAAATATGTAATTTAAGTTACTTTCCTAATATTTAGGACATTTTTATTATTGCCTAATATTTAGGAGTTCGAAATTAATTAAATAAGGATAAAATATATTAAGAAAAAAGAAGAAAATATAAAAAGTAAAAGGTAAGTTTCTTTTCAACGAAGGGCAAAATATATTGTATAATTTTCGTATAAATATTTTGTGCCTATATCGTACAAGGAAAATTTATCGTGCAAGATTAATTTTGATCCTTTATTTTCCTTTCCATAGGAAAATATTTTCTTGGTTGTTTGAATTATATTTTATTAGATTGTTTCACACCAATAATTATTTTATGTGTTAATTTCCAAATATTTACCTATTTAGGATTTTCAAATCAGTTTTATTTATCCAATATATATTATTTGAACCATGTCAGAAGTCTTAATATATAAAATTTAAAATCAATTAAAATTTTAATCATCTTTTACAAATTATTTCCTTAAGAAAATAGTTAATTTATTTTGATATAAATTTCTATTTTTCAATAATTTATTCTTCTTACATATAAATATATTTATTAATTGACGCGACACACACGTGCAACGCACGTACACTAAAACTAGTACTATATAAAAAGTACAAAGCATCTTAGTGAAATTTCATTCAATTTATTTTCCCCTTAAAAACAAGTTCACATTAGATAAAATTATCATTTAAACATTATTCTTAATATGCAGGACTTTAAATTAATTAAAATTGTATTTATTAAAACTTCATATATTTGAATTATGTAGGAAGTACTAATATTTAGACACTAAAATCAAATAAATTTCTTCCTTGTATAAATCAAAGTCCTAATATTTAGCACCATTTCCTTATATTAGCTATGTATCTCCTTGTATTAACAGCACGAAATCACCTTTTATATTCTGAAGAATCAAATACGAATATAGAAAAAAGTATAAACCCAAAATATGCTTCCAAAAACCCTAACAAATCTGGCGCTTTCACCATCACCCTAAAACGAAATTCACCAAAGAAATTTTGTGCTTGCTAGAAAAGAAAAAAACTCAAAGAGAGACATCTGATGATAGGCTATAATTATGTATTTTAGTCGCTTATTACACTCTAATTTACTTCACTTTAATTGAGTTTGAGCTTTAATCGCTAGTATTTTGCACTAATTGTGTGTTTTATGCCTTGTAGGAGTGATTCCGAGCTATGTAGATGTTATGAAATGAATTCAAGTAATTTGGAGCTTTGAAGTCTGAGTAAAAGCCCAAGGAATTAATCCTGGATCGTGTTCAGGGATCAACGGATGACAGTTTAGAACGAACGAAGAATCGAGTAGGCATATTGCGCACTGTCTAGTAAAATGTACATAACTTTTCGCTCAGAACTCCATTTGGGCTCCACAATATATGGTCAAAGCTAGTTCAAAAGACTACAACTTTTATGTTTTACGTTTTTTTAAATTCCAAACAGAACAGGGTGAAAAGTGCGCGGCAAGTGCGCGGCCGCGCACTGGCCGCACATGTGAGGCAAAAACTGGCCAAAGTGCGCGGTTGATGCGCGGACGCGCACGTTCTGTCCGGGAAAAGTGTCCTTTTTCGCGTAGGAGAAGGTATAATTATTTGGGCCCGACCCTCCTTGGTATATATACATGAAAAAATAATATTTTGAGGACTTTTGACACACTTTGAACCTAAGGAGGTAGAGACACAATAGGAGCAAGGCGGGGAATTCTTCTATGAGTTTTTCACTTCCTTTTTCCTATTTCCATTATTGGTTATAAATTCTAGTATTGTAGTTATGCATACTATTATGATTAGCTAATTTGTTATCTAGTGTTTTGATGGAACCTCTTGGAGGATGAATTCTTGTTATGTTTTAACATAATTTAACCCTTCAATTTGTCTATTTGTTAAACTACGTGCTTATTTCAGTTGATTGAATGACCATCGATTAACTGTGCCTATTTATTATGTGTTGCTTGAGAAAGAATGCACATTTAGGTGGTTGTTGAATAGCGCCACTCCTAACATATGTGAGAAATTAATACATCGGTTTTAAAGGTAGGTTTAGAAATAACAAAGCCTTGACGTGGTCATAATGAGCGGTTAGATAAAGCCAACTAGCGTTATTCGAGAGAATATGTCTAGTAAATTATTGTAGTTACTCGAGAGAGAATTAAGGCACCTAAAATGCTCACGATTAGTAGAGAATACATAGGTGAAATTGTAGGGAACATAGCGGGAAGGATTTCAATATTTGGGGAAATTATAACTCTAGACCTCCTAAATTTAATTACCAATCCTTAGTATCTTTAGTTATTAATTTACTACTTTATTTTCTTAGTTAATTAATTAGATATAAGAATCTTAATATTTATAACTTAAAAAATTTATTCGAGCTTGTCTTCTTAGCGATATTGAACAATTATGGCAAAACCTTAGTTCTCTGTGGGATTCGACTCCGGACTCTTACACCGGATTATATTTACAGCGACCGCTTAGTACTTATTATAAGGCATAGTTGGGCGTGATCAAAGTTTGGCGCCGTTGTCGGGGAACTAACGGTATAGTTGTAGGTGTACATATTTCTAGGCTGCAAGTTTGAACTTTTATTTTTGTTTCTTGTATTTGATTATTTTTTAAATTTTTATTTTTGACTTTAGAGACATGGCATCTTGGAATTATGAGAGTTTTGATGTTGGTAATTCTACTTTTGATACTCTTTATGCATATTTTGGAGGAAACCACCCATTGTAAAATTATCAAAATATTTCCGAGAAGGAGTTATGTGGACCAACGCAATCTTATGTATGGAATATGTGTGATATGTGTGGTAGTCAAGATGGTCACTTTCATGGTTGTGCTTATATGTCTTATCCTCCCCCAACCCCTTACTTTGATGGTTCGTCGTTTTCTTGTAAAGTTAATAGGAACAAAGAACCCAGGAAAGCTGACCTGAAGGAGATCAAAGATATGTTAAAGTGCCTTCTAGAACAAAATTATGAAAAACAACTGCAGATAGAAAGGCAAGAGGCAACTATTCGCAACTTGGAGGCTCAAGTGAGTCAAGTGGTTGAAGCTTTTAATGCTCTGCAAGGCAATTTTGTGGATAGTAGCCAAAAGAAGCATGTATTAGATGCAGAAATCGAGGTGCTAACGGAGGATGTCAGAGTAGAACACCAACAATCAATCGAACTAGATTTTGAGGATGTCGATGTTGTAGAAGAGACACTAGAGTCAACCAAGGACGTAGATGATACATATTTAGCTGACTCTAGTGTCATTGGTATTGAGGATGTAGACAGTCTCAATTTTCATGTAGTTGAGTGCATTGGTCCACACTCTAAGTATTTTTTCACATTGTGTTTGGATGATGATATAGAAATAGAGTCATCCGAGCCACTTAAGGAGTCAAGGAATGAGGAACAAGGTGCCTATATTCTGGAATTCTTCTTGTTAGAAAATCGGAATTACACACCTCATCTAAAGGCCAAAAAGTGCAGAATACTACATTATTTTCTTGGGCCAGTTAGATTCGTTTCACCACCCCAGGAGCATAATCATAAGCTTGAATCAAAACTTGGGGTTCAATTCATAAGCTCGATGTGGAGGCAAAAAGTAGTTCATGTCGTGCCGCGATGTTAAATCAAGCGCTTGTTGGGAGGCAACCCAGCTTTATATTATTATTATTATTATTATTATTATTATTATTTATTTATTTATTATTATTGTATTATTCTTGTAGTGTCAATTTTTAATTTTTTTAGGAGCATGGAAAGCAAAGCCATTGGAAGGATGCAACAGCAAACCAGTTGGTTGGAACTAAGTGTGAAGTACTCGCATGAAGGACCGGGCCTGAGAGAAGTCTGAGTACCCCATGAGATGCTAGTGCTTCGGCCTGGCCTACCAAGGAGTTTCTTTTACCCTCTTGTATGTATGGATGTGCATTGGGGACAATGCACAATTTTAAGTGTGGGGTGAGGAGATTGTCTGGGTGACTTTCAATGCTATTTTAGTTATGTTAGTTTAATTGAATAATTTGTTTTTTACAAAAATAGAAAAGATTGGACTTTTCCCAACGATGGATCTATTAGACAATTTTCTTGAAGGATTTAAGGCGAAAGGAAAAAGACAAAAATATTTTCTTTTGTTAGGTAGTGTAGCAATTCTCTCTTGATTTTTCTTTGTGCCGCGGTTCTTTTTCAAGGGTTTTGTTTGAACCGGATGTAGTTAGTTTTATTTTTTTTAAGGAATAGGAGCCATTGTGTTGTGTTTTGAATTGAAGCAATATCTCTTGACTTTGTTATACCTTGAGAATAGTGAGTACTTTGGTTGTGACGCTTAGGCTTAGTTTTTTACTCTTATATAGGTACCTTAAATTGTATGATTTTAAATTTGCTTAACTGCTTTGACTAGAGTGTCTTGATGAATCCAATCCTGAGTGAGTTATGTGCCATCTGTGTGTGAAGTTTGGGTGTTATTTTGCGCATTGCATTTGATGCCTAGAATTGCCTCGTGTGTTTGCAAAAGCGAAATGGTAGGTTTGTTCAGTCTTGGAAGTAGGCCTGGCAAGTGGGCCGGTCCTGGCCCGGGACCGGCCCGGGACCACGGGCCAAATGGGCCAAACGGCTAAACGGGCCAAGACCGTTTGGTCCGGTTTTAGCGGGCACGGTCCGGTCTTGTGGGCCGGTCCTCTGATTTGGGCCCCGGGATCGGCCCGATCCCTTAACGAGCCAAACGGGCCCAACGGCTATTTCTTTTAAAAAAAAAAAACAAAAATTTAAAAACAAAAATAGCCGTTGGCTATTTATAAAATAGCCATTTAACCCCCCAAACTTTTTATAATTATATTTTTTCCCTATTTTCAACTATAAATACCCCATCATTATTTCATTTTTTCTTACAAAATCATCCATCTATCACAATCTCTCTCTAATTTACTTCTATAATTGCTACTATTGCTTACTTTATTGTCACAATTTGTGAAACAATTGTGAAGTTGGTGAATTTAAGTCTTCAACGATAATCAATTTCCAACACGTTGTTCGTCAATTCGGTAAACTCGTGCCAACTCTTAAGTTTTAATATTATAATTTTGTTTGTTTTATTTATTTTTCTTGATTAATTAAGATGGCTTATTCCTTAAAAAATATGTTTAGTAAAAATAAGG
>AWOL01S0006413.1:2792-18508 GCA_000715115.1 Nicotiana otophora | reverse complement strand
AAATGGTTAGCACTTGGCAGATAATTTACAGAATATCAAATAGATCAACCAAGAAAATTTGTTTAAACCCGCATAGACCCGTGCCCCGCCCCGCACCACATCAGTTTCAAAAAAAATTGCTTCAACCCGCCCCACACCAGCACCGTCCCGCATAACTTTAAAACCCGCACCGCCCCACATTACCTTAGACCCACACCGCCCGCACCCGCACCGCCCATTTTCCATCCCTATCTACAATTGACTGGAATTACCTGCAATTAGTCTACCAGATGTCCTTCGGGTATCTCTAATCTTGATCTCTTGTCGAAAACAGTATAAACTACCTAAAGGAGGGGAAAAAACTTGCTTTGACATAACCATTTGAAATAAAATGTTAATTTTCCTAAAGCGATAAGAGAAAGCGATTAACCCATTAGCGAAATAGCGATGTCAAATTAGCATACCCACTCTGCTTGTACACACACCTTCCCATGGTCTATCTCTAGGCTGCAGAGCTCCAGCTAAAAAGGTCACATTTTTACGTGAAAGGTTCATTAGGAATCAGTTCTGCAGCCATCCATACAGAAGTGCCAACTGATGTAGAATCTCTCATAAGCGCATCTGTCATTATTCTTGAAAGCCCAAAATTACATATACGAGGCATTTAGATCATGTCACTAACTTTATCCGATGTATGCACATAATCCTCTTAGTTGCCAAGAAAAAAGGATCAGACTTCTAAGTAAATAACATTTGAGGCATGGCTTTGCAGAGCTTCTAAATGGTTCTGAAATCAATAGCCATAGGCCCACAGATGAAGAACTACTTTTAATTTGTTTGGTCGAAGGCTTAGCAGCATCAAAGATTCTTTCAAGATTTGAGTGATTGTTCTCTTTTTCTTCTTCTTTTTTTGTTTTTACTTAAAGTTCTTTTGTATTGTTTTCATGTCCTAGGTTACTTCACCCTCATCCAGTTACATTTGTGTTCAGCATTTTCCGATATCTAGGTTATAAGTGTCAAATGCAGTGAACATATATGCAAAGAGAGAAAAGATCGTATGAGAAGGGAGAGAAAAAGAGAAATGGAGATTTGCAGAAGCTTTTCATTATGAAACTCTACTAATACAAATGAGCGTTGTATGTATTTTATACTCCTCTAACCGACTAACTCTAACCCAACTCTAACTAACAACTAACTCTAGTTACATATGCTAAACTATGATTAAGTTAGTACATTCTTTACACCCCCTCAAGCTAGAAGGTATGAAGATATTCTTCATTCCTAGCTTGGAGATCATATAGTCATATTGCACTTTTCCAAGTCCTTTGGTGAGGATATCTGCTTGTTGTTCTGCTGAAGAAAGATAGATGGTTCTGATGAGGCCTTGCTTGATCTTCTCACGGATGAAATGGCAGTCGATGTCAATATGTTTGGTCCGCTCATGAAACACAGGATTGGCAGCAATTTGGATAGCTGATTTGCTATCACAATATAGTGGACCAGAAGTATGTGCTGCAACCCCCAACTCCTTAAACAATCCTAGGAGCCAAATGACCTCTGCCACAGTAGATGCTAAGCTGCGATACTCTGCTTCAGCAGAACTCCTAGAGATGGTCGATTGCTTCTTGGACTTCCAATAAATAAGGGAATCACCAAATTTGACAAGGTAGCCAGTAACTGACTTCCTAGTATTGGGATAGGATGCTCAATCAGCATCACAAAAGGCAAACAAAGACTCTGAACATTCAGCCTTCAGTAATATTCCCAACCCAGGGCAAGACTTAAGATACCTGACTACACGCAATGCAGCCTCTATGTGAGAATCCTTGGGGCAATGCATAAACTGACTTAGGCTTTGCCCAACAAAGGAAATGTTTGGTCTAGTAGAAGTAAGGTATAACAGCCTCCCAAGTAGTCGTTGATAGGGCCCTGGATCAACCAAAATCTTATCTGTAGTATCCCCTACATGTGAATCAAACTCAACAATGGTGAGCTTTAGATTGGTCTCCAATAGGAAACCCACAGGCTTAGAGCCTGATAAACCTGTATCTGCAATCAGGTCAAGAGTGTACTTCCTCTGGTGCATGAGGATACCTTCCTTGCTCCTGGCAAATTCAATGCCCAAGAAGAAGCGAAGTTCACCAAGATCCTTAATTTTGAATCTTTGTTGAAGAGTAGATTTAGTATCTTGAATCAGCTGAATATCATCACCTGTGATGAGAATATCATCCACATACACCAATACAACCACTATCCTTCCTCCAGATCTTTTAGTGAAGAGAGAGTAGTCTAGGTCACTTTGTGTGAATCCAAAATCAACTAGAGGAGTAGATAGTTTAAGATTTCACTATCTAGAGGCATGTTTAAGGCCATAAAGTGATTTGTGCAGCTTGCAAACTAGAGACCTATCCCCTGTTCTACTGAACCCTTGTGGTATTTGCATGTATGCTTCCTCATCCAAATCCCCTTGTAGGAACGCATTATAAATTTCTATTTGAAATATTTTCCATTCTCTAGAAGCAGGCAAGGAGATCACACTTCTCACAGTGACCATCTTGACCACTAGGGAGAAAGTCTCCTGATAATCCAAGCCTTCTTGCTGATCAAACCCCTTAGCTACAAGCCTAGCCTTAAATCTTTCTATTTCACCATTTGCCTAATATTTAATCTTGTAGACCCACTTGCAGCCAATAGCTTTCTTTCCTTTAGGCAGGGTCATTATCTCCCAAGTTTCATTGTCTTCCAATGCCTTGATTTCATCCTTCATTGCGGTTACCCATCTGGAATCTTTAGCTGTCTCAGAGTATGATCTTAGCTCCTCCTCTGTAGAGATCTTTGACAAGAAACTGTGGTATTGAGAAGAAACAACAGAGTAGCTAATGAAATCAGATATAGAATACCTGCAGCTATGAGCTCCAGTTCCCATTTCTTTAGTGACATAGTCTTGAAGCCAAACAAGTGGTTTTGATGACTTCCGAACATCTTCTTCTTGAGAAGGAATAGTTGGCAGTTGTATTGAGGAATCAACAACTGGCCAGGCCTGTGAATCTGCAGTAGAATTCCCATATGCAGGTGCAACCTGCTCTTGCATCATCTCCCCATTTCCAAGATCAGTAGGCACAGAAACATGAGGACTATTGGGGCTTTCTTGCGACCCTTCTACACTGATGTGATCTGTGGGAGTGTGGACAAAAGGAGTGCTTGGAATTGCAACAGTTGTAGGTGCTTCCTCCACTATGTCATACCTAGGAACAATAGGTATATCAAGGAATAATTTCTCAGATGTGTAAGAAGATTCCTTAAAGGGAAAGACATCTTCATGAAATGTCACATCTCTGCTCACAAGGAAACCCTATTTTCAAGGTCTAACAGCTTGTAACCTTTCTGCAATGGTGCATAACCAAGTAGCACTGACCTCACAGCTCTAGGACTAAACTTATCTGTAGTAGTTAGATTAGTAGCAAAGCATAGACAGCCTATGACTCGCAAATGACTCAAAGAGGCTTGCTTGTGATACAGCATCTCATGAGGGCTCTTGTTATGCAATACTGTAGAAGGCACCCTGTTAATTATGTATACTGCATATTGAATACAATGACCCCAAAATATTACTGGTAAGTGTCCCTGAAATTTGATAGCTTGGGCAGTCTCTAAAATATGTCAATGTCTCCTTTCAACCACTACATTTTGTTGTGGAGTGTAAGGGCAAGAGCTTTGATGTAGAATCCCCTGTGATTGAAAACATCTTTGCAAGTGTTGTTAAAGAATTCACCACCATTGTCGGATCTGAACACTTAATTATTTTACTGAATTGAGCATGAATCATGGTTATAAAATCTCTGAGTAGTACAGAACATTAGATTTGAACTTCATTAAGAATATCCAAGTCCATTTAGTACAATCATCAACTAGTGTAAGAAAGAACCTCATGCCATTCACAGTAGTTGTCCTATAAGGACCCCACACATCCATATGAATCAAATCAAAGCTTTCTAGACATCTAGTAGAATTACTAGGAAAGAGAAGTCTTGTTTGCCTAGCAAGAGGGTAGATTACATACTTATGTGGCAAGTCTATGTGAGAACTAATGGTATTTCTAAGACTTGTTATTTTCTTCAGCACTGCTACAGGAACATGTCCCATTCTCTTATGCTATAATGCTGCAGATTCTCCTCTGTTATTCCTTGTTGAGACTACAAAAGATTGTAGAATCCCCTATCTTTTATTCTGTGACATGGAATGTAAATGGTATAGCCCATATAGCTCTCTACCAATCTCCTTCACCTTCCTAGATAAGAGATCCTGAAACATAAAAATTGTGGGAAAGAATATTACACTACAATTCATCTCTTTTGTCAATTTTGAAACTGACAAGAGATTAAATCTGAATGCAGGCACACACAGAACATTCTTAAGCACATCACCTCCCGTGAGTTGATGGCTATCCACATGAGTGACTGTTGTAGAATCCCCAGCNGACTCAAAGAGGCTTGCTTGTGATACAGCATCTCATGAGGGCTCTTGTTATGCAATACTGTAGATGGCACCCTGTTAATTATGTATACTGCATATTGAATACAATGACCCCAAAATATTACTGGTAAGTGCCCCTGAAATTTGATAGCTTGGGCAGTCTCTAAAATATGGCGATGTCTCCTTTCAACCACTACATTTTGTTGTGGAGTGTAAGGGCAAGAGCTTTGATGTAGAATCCCCTGTGATTGAAAAAATCTTTGCAAGTGTTGTTAAAGAATTCACCACCATTGTCGGATCTGAACACTTAATTATTTTACTGAATTGAGCATGAATCATGGTTATAAAATCTCTGAGTAGTACAGGAACATTAGATTTGAACTTCATTAAGAATATCCAAGTCCATTTAGTACAATCATCAACTAGTGTAAGAAAGAACCTCATGCCATTCACAGTAGTTGTCCTATAAGGACCCCACACATCCATATGAATCAAATCAAAGCTTTCTAGACATCTAGTAGAATTACTAGGAAAGAGAAGTCTTGTTTGCCTAGCAAGAGGGTAGATTACATACTTATGTGGCAAGTCTATGTGAGAACTAATGGTATTTCTAAGACTTGTTATTTTCTTCAGCACTGCTACAGGAACATGTCCCATTCTCTTATGCTATAATGCTGCAGATTCTCCTCTGTTATTCCTTGTTGAGACTACAAAAGATTGTAGAATCCCCTATCTTTTATTCTGTGACATGGAATGTAAATGGTATAGCCCATATAGCTCTCTACCAATCTCCTTCACCTTCCTAGATAAGAGATCCTGAAACATAAAAATTGTGGGAAAGAATATTACACTACAATTCATCTCTTTTGTCAATTTTGAAACTGACAAGAGATTAAATCTGAATGCAGGCACACACAGAACATTCTTAAGCACATCACCTCCCGTGAGTTGATGGCTATCCACATGAGTGACTGTTGTAGAATCCCCAGCTGGTAATTGAACTTGCCCTACATTATCTGTTGACATATTATTATTTAATAAAGCCTTATCTCCATTCATATGATTAGTAGCACTAGTGTCTACAATCCACTTAGAACTCTTTGTGTCATTGCAAGTATAATTACCTGCCATGTTTGCACAAGCATCATAGTTACTTGCCATATTTGCACTGACATTAGTGTCACTAAAACTATTTTTCTGCAGCAAATGTAGAAGTTATGTATACTATTCTTGAGTAAACATTGGAGAGGAGATGCCTGAACTGTTCCCCGGCCAAGTACTCCCCTGTGCACAGGTCATACCAGATGCATTATGCTGAGGAAAGTGTGGTCCCCCTCCTTCCATTTGTACTACATTAGCTCTACGTTTCCCTTTAAAATCAGAGGGATATCCCACAATCTTGTAACAAGTTTCTCTTACCTGCCCCGGCTTATTGCAAAAATCACACTTCATCAATTTGTAACATTGATCTTTGGTGTGTCTCTTCAGATGACAGTAGTCACATTGTAAATTATAATTTCTTTTTGATTTTTGACTAGATTGAGCGATGAACATTGTTGTGGGATCTATGTTGTTTCCACCTCCATAGTTATTGCTAGATATAATCAGCTTGCACTACCATAGGGTACGCTTGGTTAATACTGGGCACATTTGGCATCATCAATATTTGTCCCCTAGCTTGCTCAAATGTATCGTTTAATCCCATTAAAAATTACAATAATCGCTAAAATTCAATTTGTTTTACATAATCTTTTATAGGCTGGGTGGCATACTGTGCCCATAAATTCTTGAGTTTGGTAAAGTAAACAGAGACTGAGGAGATACCTTGAGTTAATGTGAATATCTCCTTATGCAAGTAATACAGTTGTGAGGCATCCACCTTGTCAAAATGTTCTCTAAGCTCTGACCAGACAGCATGTGCATTAGACGAGAAGAGGACTCCGGTTACTAAGTCCTTACTGACACTGCTTATTAGCTAGGAGGTGACTATCGCATTGTAGCGATCCCATTGCTTAGCCAAATCTGCACCAAAATCACTCTTACTTGTTGTACCATCGACAAGGCACAATTTGTTTTTCCCTAACAACGCAATCTTCATCGCCCTACACCATAGTGTGTAGTTCTCCATTCCTGTTAGTAGCAGTCCCACATTCATCGAACCAGGCCCATCGGAAGGGTGCAAATACAACGGATGACTGTGGTCGAGAACCACCGTACCGCCAGCTCCGCCACTAGAGGTTCCACTACTAATACTGCTCGAATTCTCCAAAATCGTCATGTTAAATGAAGAATTAGATATAAAATGAACAGGATCTGTGTAATTTCAGTTCAATTCCTACGAAAAATTCCGAAATTAGGGTTCTAGAATATCAAAATATTGCCGATTATCAGACAAAATTTGTGCAAACTCTCTCGATTTCCCCTTGAATTGCACGAGAAAATCCCTAGAATTGCACAGAGAATTGCTCTGATACCATGTCAAATGCAGTGAACAGATATGCAAAGAGAGAAGAGATTGTATGAGAAGGAAGAGAGAAATGGAGATTTGCAAAAGCTTTTCGTTATGAAACTCTATTGATACAAATGAGTGTTATATGTCTTTTATTCTCTTCTAACCGACTAACTCTAACCCAACTAACTAACAACTAACTCTAGTTACATATGCTAAACTATGATTAATTTAGTACATCTTTTATAATAAGCTCGAATTAATATGAGAAGAATTTGGAGAAGATATAAACAGAAAATAATATGGATTGTCTCTGTAATGTTTTGCAGATATTCTTTTCTTGCTACAAAAGATAGTAAGAACAGGGGAAGGAGGCCATGAAGATTTTATAGTTGTAGAATCATTCTTTTTTGGTAACTCATCCTCAACTATTTTATTTATTTTAAAGGAAATAACTAAAGAGCAATTGAAAAGCCCTTTTTTATCTTTAGTCTTGTTTCTTCTTCCCGCGTACAAGTTTATCATACAGGATTAATTGGCATGGGCAATGATTCTTTAGGTAATTTTTTAGGGCAAGTTACACATTTGGGCGATCGGCCAAAAATAATTACATTTGTTAACCAGATATATAAAAAATATGTATAAAATATGCATACTATGCATTAATATACAAAAAAATTATACATTTTGCCGACTATTATTTTTGGGGTGGCTATATTATATAATTTTCCTTTTTTTTTTGGTTAAGTTCTTAGAATTGCAGAAGTTAAGTTGAGTGCCGCACCTATAGACAGATCCAGGATCTTAATTTGCTGGGTTCGATCTTCTAGTTTCTTCGTACTGAACTCGTTGTACTTTTTAAATTATGAGTTCAAATCTAATTTTTGGTGAGATTTTCCGGAGCTTTCACATAAAAATCTATAATTTATGTCGAAAATATTGGATTCGTACGAACCTGGTGCCGAAGTAGTGGATCCGCCCTGACTTCACCTGACATTAGTACAATAGAACGTCGGTGATAATATACACATCGTTTGCAAGATAGACATTGGACGCATTCGCATTTACAAGTCCAAAGCAAGATTAACAATATCAAGTAGAAAATTGCAAACTGAACAAACTACTCATTTCCGAAAAATCTGAAAACAAGTCAATACTCAGGGACTGGAAGATCCTCATCTGAAGGTGGTGCCATAATCCACTCCCCATTTTCATCAAGAACCATACTCCTGTTCTTCTCAACCCACCATGACCCTGGAATCAAGTACTCATCTTTCAAGAAAGAAGATGACTTATTCACCAAAGCTACACTCCTCTTCACCTGTAGTTCAAACTCTTTATCTTCCCCATTCCAACCAGCCACAACATGTAACATACCCTGCAAGTTGTGCCAGTCACCCGTATCTCTCGAGTCCTTTAAGCTTGGAGATTTTCTGCTATCGATCACTAGTTCTGTACCTGTATTCGCATACCCCAACAGAGCACTTGGATAAAGAGGAATGAGATCAATCTTGTTCTTAACATGTAAGATTTTCAAATTGGAGTATTCCTTGATCTTTTCATTGAAAGCCTTGTTCCCAACTTGAGGACTCCCAAAGACAATAGCGGATACTGTAATATCAGTAACCCCATTTTCAACCACATCAAATGCTGCTAAAGTAGCTAAACTAGCACCAAGACTATGGCCTGTAAATGTTATGCTAAAATTCTCATCTTTATACTGCTGCCTTAATTCTTCAATTTTTGACTGCAGCTGTTCTCTTGCACTTAGTTTCGTGAAGGGCGAATTTGGGTTGCTGGAAACGTAAATCTTGAGCCAGCCATCCATTACTTTCGGCTCGTTCTCATCATCATCACTGCTGCTTTTGCTGTTATCGCCATTTACTCCACAAGGTTTGCAGAGACTGGAAGCGAAAATCTTGAGCCAGCTATCCTCGACTTTGGGCGTGTTCTCATCATCAGCATTGCTGCTTTTGCTGTTATCACCACTTACTCCATCATCACCATTTCTGCTTTTGCTGTTATCACCATTTACTCCAATTTTGTGCAGAGACTTGGGACGAAGCAAAGAGTCAGCAGATTCAGGCCGGGCACCTAAGACATTGATCCATTCGTAATTCCTTGTTGTGCCACGAAAAACAACGTATATTTCCCTACGGCCTAGTTCTTGGGTGACTTCATCAGTTGTAACAGCTATATAACCAATCCAATTGGATTCTCTGTCCCAAGCTTCGCGAGACAGAGAGTGGAGGAAAATGGCTTCAAGGGCGCCAATACGGGCAGTGGCATAGAGGAAGCCGGAGATTTTGTAATTGGAAGCAGATTGTAACATGACTTTTTGGAAGAATGATTTCTTGCCATAACGGCTGGTGCCACAATACTTGGAATTTTGGTCATTGTTGAAAGCATCATAAGTGGCTTGACAGAAGTCGCCGCAGCGAAGAATTAGCTGTCGTAGATTGAGATTTAATGGTTCAAGAAGACCTTCCCAGTTGTTGCTTCCTAACAGTTCATGCCATGTTGGTTCTATCTCCATTCTATCTAACTAAATGTAGACAGTTTCTTTTGATGGAGAAGTTTGGTGAAGTATTCAAACGAGGTGTGCTAGAGGCTATAATGCTATCAAGAATTCAAGATTTAAGAAGAAAGCAACTGCATTTTCCTCCACTAGTTTTCTTGATAACAATAGGAGTAGCTTTTTTGTTAGATAAGGGGAGTCCACAGTTGAAAGAGTATTGGAGTCATCATTATTGCAGGATAGAGAAGACTTATTACAGGCTAAACACATGTACTAGTTATATTTTTTATTTTCTACGATAACTTGTGTGCATCTCAATTAATTCGCGAAGGATTTGTTTGTCCGTAGATTTTTTATTATTATTATTTTGGAAATATTTTTCAAAAATGTGTTTGTCCATGAAATTTTGTGAGTTTTGGAGATTTTTCGAAAATGAATAATTTCAGAAAAAGTTTTTTCCCCACTCACAAAACTGCAATATTTTTTTAAGTAAAATGCATGTCCAAACATAATTTTAAATTCCAAAAATTATTTTTCAACTTAACTTCAAAAGTTTAAATACTATTTTTTTTTTCAAAAATTATAATTTTATGTCCAAACGTCCACTAAGTTACTTGCTATTTTCGGGCCAAGAATCGAGAAACTCTAGGATACAAGGCTTTGACAAATAAAAAGAATTCACTTATCGTTTTCAGATTTACAATCCACTGAACTGATGGAAGTAATAGTTATCTTTATCATAAAACACAAGGAAAGGTACTAGTGGTTTACTAGTGTTAAGGTTTTCTTAGTTTGATACGTGGCCTGTTGATCACGCCCAACTCTATTTCTAAAAAGGATAAGCGGTTACTGCAAATATAATCTGGTTTAAGAGTCTGGAGTTGAATCCCATAGAAAACTAAGGTTCAACTACAACCGTTCACTATCATTAAGAAAATAAGTTTGAACAAATTCTGAAGTTATAAGGATTGAGATTTTATTTCTAACTAATTAAAGTAGAATTATTAACCAAAGATACTAAGGGTTAGAGACAAGATTAAGGAGGCTTAAGAGTTATAATTTTTCCAATTGTCAGAATTCTCCCCGCTACGTTATCTATAATTTCGCCTAAGTATTCTCTACCGATCGTGAGTACTTTGGGTGTCGTAATTCTCTTCCGAGCAACTACCATAATTTACTAGACATATTCTTTCGAATTACGCTAACTGACACTAATTCACAGCTCACTAAGATCACACCAAGATTTATTTATTCCTAATCTCACCTTTAAACCCTATGTATTGATTCCTCACATACGTTAGGAGTGATGTTGTTCAACAACTACCTAAATATGTACCATTTTCCAAGTAATACACACTAAATAGGCACAGTCAATTGAGGACCCTTCAATCAACTAAGATAATCACGTAGTTGCAGCGACCGCTTATCCTTTTTAGGACTAGATAGGCACAGTCAACTGAGGGCCCTTCAATAAACTAAGATAATCACGTAGTTGAACAAGAAGAGAAAATCCAACGGCAAAATGATGTTAAACGCAACAGAAAAATCA
This sequence comes from Nicotiana otophora, assembly GCA_000715115.1. Lineage (NCBI taxonomy): Eukaryota > Viridiplantae > Streptophyta > Magnoliopsida > Solanales > Solanaceae > Nicotiana > Nicotiana otophora. The sequence goes on along the minus strand of AWOL01S0006413.1, from coordinate 7,540 downwards.
TCCTTCAAAAGGTTTCATCAAACCCTAGATGAGAAAGTCTAGCTACACATAACCGTACTAACAATCATGATAATAATTGAAAGCATTAAAATACAGATTAAGGAAGAACGGAAGAGAAAACTTTTGTGATTCGTTGCTTCCAAGTGTTCTCGTAGCCTTATTGCCTCTCCAATAATGTCCTCCCTCTCTCAAAAATGCCCAACCTCTTCTTAGACATATTTAGGAAGTATTTATAGGCTAGGGTTGAAGTCAATGAGTCCAAATCCGGGTCGGAGACTTTTAATTTGCACACTTTTTATAACCGAGCTATAGACCTCGCGAGGCCAGGCTTATAGCGCGGTCAGCCTGGCTACAAAGGTGGCTACGCCTGGCCTGTAGCGCGGTCAAGCTGGCTATAGAGCTGGATATGCTTGGCTTATAGCCAGGCTTGGGTACTTCGTGCTTTTGTGCTCTTTTCTCGTATATTTGTCCTCTTTTTTGTGCAACTTTCACTCGTCTTTATCTTCCGATGCTCCTACACATAAAATAACATAATTTAGCTCAAACGTCGTACAATTTACCACTAAACTAACAACATAAAAGACGAGTAATGTAATAAAAATATAGTATTTTGCCCAAACATCACTACCCCATACTTAAACGTTACTCGTCCTCGAGTCAACCACCAATTCACACTAACCTTGAGCACTTTATTTTCTTTTAGCTCATTCGAATCACACCATAGCTATGACTATGGTCGATAGCAACAATTAAACTTTAGCATATGCCTTCAACATATACTTCCCTTTACTTTATGCCATATTTCAAAAATTTATTCAACACCAAGACAACATGCTTATAATAGTCCTAGACCCGCAAACCGACTCAATATCATAATGTATTCGTGGCTTGAACACTTAACATCATAGAGAAATCTAATAATGTCACCTATCCTTCGCGAAATCATGTGCCCTCACAAAAAGAACAAAAGAGTAAGTTGAATCCACACATTCGAATCAAATACTCAAATATATATTAAGGACTCATATATATCAAAAAAATAATTATCTCTCTCACAAAGAAGTCACATGCACGCACAAAGTACCATAAGTTTGCCCATTATGTAAACTTCTACTAATGTAGGCTTACTCAATCTAAAATCAATTAGGACTTTTTCTTAGTTGTAATGTGGGTTAAGGGACGGCCAGGATAAATTTAGGAATAGTGGCTAACCCTCCTAAGCAATTTAACTCATCACAAAATTAACTTTGTGCGCATTTTTCTTCAACACAACTTCACTTTCACAAACAATATCATCCCCAAAAATATTTTCTCTTTCTTTAAGCACTACTTTAATTCATACCCACTAGCAAGGACAGGATATTCTTATTTTCTTTTTCTATATTATTTTTTTCTTTTCAACAATACTTTTTTCCCTTTTTTTTCTCTACCATTCCTGCCAGTGGTGCATTCCTTACAATACAAATGCACATTTATTTCTTTCATTGGTTCCACTCAAAAGCCATCTAAGTTTTCTCCTTACTTCTTTTAGCGCTCATTTTACAATAAAGTGCTTTAAGAGGTAACAAGATCAAAACAATGATAATTAAGAACAAAGGGGTATAGGCTTGTAATGTGATTGCCAAATAAAAGTTTATAGACTCAAAAGGGTTGACTAGGGATAAATTTTATTTGTGATAGGCATTGAGCTCAAAAAAATCAAAGAAAGCCTAAAATCATTTTTCAAACCAAGCAAAACCTAAATTTTCGCTTCAACTCACATGCCGGGCAAGTTCTAGACCCTAAATGCAATGACACGGACTATACAATTTCTCACCACACATGGCACATGATTCACTAAGGACAGTTCTATTCTGATTCTCAAACAATTACAAGTATTCACGGAGCCACGAAATATTAAGCATTAAGCACCAAGTGAACACGAGCCAAGAAAATAAGACATAAGCGTCAATAGACATGCTATCTGACTCAATAAGGCATCATAAGCAATTTCAAACTATAGGGAAGGTAATACACATGCTAGAGCCTAAATATGTTACTATCAAATAAGTAAAAGGCGCCTAGAAATCTCATCTTCCTTCTTTTTATTCCCTAAATCCTAATCTACTCTAAATATAAAAATAAAAATATGACCCGCTTCAAACTCCATTCCATGAAAAAGAACAGAGGCACAAAAAAAAACTACGGGGAATTATTACCACCTAAAACAATAAAAGAAATATTTTTGGATTTTTTTATTTTTTTTATAAAAAGAAATTGGGTTTTTGGTTAGACTTTAAACCCTCAAAAGAACTATCTAATAGACCCATCGTCGGGAAAAGTCCAATCTTTTCTATTTTCTAAAAAAATAAAATTATTTAATTAAACTAACACAACTAAAATAGCATAGAAAGACACACACACAATCTCCTACCCCACACTTAAAATTGTGCATTGTGCCCAGTGCACACCATAACTAATAAGAGGGTAAAAGAAACTCCGTGGAAGGCCAAAGGCCGAAGCACTAGCAGCTCATGGGGTACTCAGACTTCTCCCGAGCATCTTTCTTTGTGCGGGCACCCCACACTTAGTTCTAACCATCTGGCTTGTTGTTGTATCCTTCCAATAGCTTTTCTTTCCATACTACTACAAAATAAAAAAAATGAAACTACAAAATTAATACAATAAAAAAAAGTTAAAAATAAAAGAAAGCAGTAAAGTTGGGTTTCCTCCCAACAAGCGCCTGATTTAACGTCGCGGCACGATGCAAATCACTTTTTACCTCCATCTCGAGCTTATGAATTAAATCTCAAGTTTTGATTCAAGTTTATGATTATACTCTTGGAGTGGTACAAATTCTTGCGAGCCAAAAATTAAATAAATTCTCATGGACTTTTTGGCTCTCAACTGAGTAGGGTCACCTTGCCTAGACGACCTTGAAATTTCAAAATACAAGGCTATTCTACCTCTTTCCTTGACTTCTCCTTATGTTCATAAGGATCAATTCTCCTTTCACCATCCGAACACAAGGTAGAGAAGCATTTGGAATGAGGTCTAACACGCTCAAATACCTGAACTTCAAAATTTTTGACATACTCAACACCTATCACACTAGAGTCAACTAAATTTGTATCATCAATGTCCTTGGCTGAGTCTAGTATGACTTCTTCAACATCGGCATCCTCAAATTCTAGTTGGATAGGTTGTTGGTGTTCTACTCTTACCTCTCCATTAGCACCTCTATTTCTGCATCTACTCAAACTCGTTTTGGCTATTATCCATAATATTGGTGTAACGACCCGGCCGGTTATTTCGAGAGTTATAGCCTCGTATTCCCCATTTCTACTTCTTTTTGTGTTATTCATCTATATTATGTTATATCGGGTTAGTTGGTTTGGGACCACAGTGGTTTCAGAGTGAATTAAGACACTTAGTCTCTTAAGTAGAAACTTAAGTTGGAAAAGTTAATCGGATATTGATTTATATGTAAACGATCTTGGATTTGAATTCTGATAGTTCCATTAGCTCCGTTAGGTGATTTTGGACTTAGGAGTGCGTACGGAATATGATTTGGAGGTCTGTGGTAGAATTAGGCTTGAATTGGCGAAATTAGAAATTTGGCAATTTTGGTCGGCAGTGGAAAATTTGATATCAGGGTCGGAATAGAATTTCGAAAGTTGGAGTAGTTTTGTAGTGTCATTTGTGATGTGTGTCAAAATTTGAGGTCATTCGGACGTGGTTTGGTTGGTTTCGGCATCTATTGCCGAATTTGAAAATTTAGAAGTTCTTAGGCTTGAATCTGAGGGTAATTTGATGATTTGATGTTGTTTTGAGTGATTCGAAAGTTCGACTAAGCTGGTATGTTGATATATGACTTTTTGGTATTTTTTTGGTTGAGGTCCCGAGGGCCTCGGGGTGATTCCGGGTGGTTAACGGATTTGTCGAAGTTGGAAAATGCAGTTGAAGATGCTGCTACAGCTATTTTCGCACCTGCGGAAGAAAGAGTCGCAGGTGCGAGGCTGCTAGTGCGCGTGGGGAGTTCGTAGGTGTGGGAAATGCTGGGCTAGGCAGATTACGCAGGTACGAGTTGGAGGTCGCATCTGTGAGCCCGCAGGTGCAAAACCTGGGGCATAGATGCGGAGAGGGGAATGCTGGACAAGCTTCGCAGATGTGGCACGCCACGCGCAGGTGCGCAAGCGCATGTGCGATGAGTTTGCCGTAGATGCGTAGACTGGGCGGATAAGTGAGTTGCACAGGTGCGGCTCCTTGGACCGCAGGTGCAGTCGCGCGGGTGCGAGTAAATGGCCGCAGGTGTGAGAAGCCTGGGTAGAGGGTACATATTGCACACTTTCGCGAATTTTGGTGCATTCTTCACCATTTCTATTCGGTTTTGGATCTTTTGGGAGAGATGTGAAGAGGGAATCAAGGGGTTTTCATTGAGGTAAGTTACTTGAGCTCTAATATATATGGTGATTTTCCGTCGTTTAATCATTGTAATTAGTGAAAATGAGGGGTTAGAGCTTGGAAGTTTTGGAGAGTAATTTAAGGATTTGAAGGACCAAACGATGTCGGATTTTGATGAATTTGGTATGGTTAGATTCGTAAGTGAATGAGCTTTCTAGTTTTGTGAATTTATTTGGATTTTGAGATGTGGGCTCGGGGGACGGGTTTGAGCCAATTTCTGGTTTTGGTCTAATTTTGTAGTTTTTCTTGTGGAATTCATTCCATTAGCGCGTATTGATGGTATTGTACTGATTGTGAATAGATTC
>AWOL01S0006411.1:0-37739 GCA_000715115.1 Nicotiana otophora | reverse complement strand
CAGCCGTTATCCACACTTATTCACCAGCTCAGGTACTTTTTCTAACTCCGTTCGAGGACGAACTTTGTTTTAGAGGTGGAGAATGTGATGACCCAAAATGCCATCTTTAAATTTAATAATTAATTCAGCATTCTAAGACCTCGAAAAGCACTATTTATCATTTCTCGACTTGCGTGCACATTCCGTAAAATTTTCTGAAAAATATTTATGTGAAAAAAATGGATTAAAATATGAATTAGAGCTTTAAAACTCAACTAAGTTGACTTTGGTCAATATTTTGAGCAAACAAACTCGGATCAGTGTTTTGCCAGTTTCGGTAGGTTCGTATCGTGATGTGGGACTTGGGCGTATGCCCGGAATCAAATTCCGAGGTCCCTAGCCCGAGATATGTAATTTTGATGAAAAATTAAAAAGTTTAAATTCAAATAGTGACCGGATGACGAATTACATGCAAACGACCCCAGAATAGAATTTTGATAATTTCAACAGCTCCGTATGGTGATTTTGGACTTAGGAGCGTGATCGGAATTTTATTTGGAAGTCCATAGTGGATTTAGTCTTGAAATACCGAAAGTTGAATTTTTGAGAAGTTTGACCGAGGGGTTGACTTTTTGATATCGGGGTCAAAATTCGATTTTGAAAATTTGAGTACCTCTGTTATGTCATTTATGACCTATGCGCAGAATTCGAGGTAAATCGGACGTGATTTAATAGGTTCCGGAGTCATTTGTAGAAATTGAAAGTTTCAAAGTTTATTAGGCTTGAATCTATGTGTGATTCGTGTTTTTAGTGTTGTTGGATGTGATTTGAAGACTCGACTAAGTTCGTATGATGTATTAGGACTTGTTGGTATATTTGGTTGAGGTCCCGAGGGGCTCGGGCATGTTCCGGATGGTTAACAGATCATTTTTGGCCTTGGTGAGATGGCTGATATCTGCTGCTGCAATATTTCTGGTTTCCTCTTTCGCGTTCGTGAGAGGAGCCTCGCGTTCGCGAATAGTATTCTGGGATGGTGAATTTTTGTTCTACGCATTCGCGGAGGAGAAGACGCGAAGGATAGGGCAGTGTGTGCATCGCGAACGCATGAGTGGCGTCGCGTTCGCGAAGGAGAGCGAGGCAGCTAGGAACCCCAGTCTTTTGTTCTACGCGTTCGCTAGATAAGGGATGCGTTCGCGAAGGTCTGAGTTTGCAAAGCTTTGCGTTCGCAAAGCGATGGTCGCGTTCGCGAAGAGGCAAGTTGGGCAGCACATTTTTGTGCGTTCGCGAAGAGTCGCATTCGCGAAGAAGAAACTACTGGACAGAATGTTTAACTTCAAAAAATGGGACTCAATTTTTAGCGATTTGGAGATCGGATTGAGGCGATTTTTGGGAGATGTTCAGAGAAAACATCGGGGTAAGTGTTCTTAAATCAATCTTTGTTAGATTACACGAATCTATCACTGTTTTTAACATTTAAATTGGTAATTTAAGTTGGAAAAATTTGAAAAACCCTCATGGATAGAATTGAGGATTTGAGGGTCGAATTGTTATTGGAATTTAGTCATTTTGGTATGGTTAGACTCGCGATTGAATGGGCGTTCATATTTCGTAACTTTCGCCGGATTCCGAGACGTGGACCCCACGTGCCATTTTGGAGTTAATTTCGGATTGTTATTGAAAATTATAGTATTTTCTTGTAGAATTAATTCTATAAATTTTGTTGACTGTATCAATTTTTTTATGATTAGATACGAGTCGACCGGAATTGAAATATGGAGAAAACATTATACTACTTGGTTAAATTTGAGCAAGTCGAGGTAAGTGACTTGTCTAACCTTGTGTGGAAAATGTTTTCCCTAGGATTGATATTAATTGTAATGTGATGAAAGTCGTATACACGAGGTGACGAGTGTGTACACGAACTCAATGTGAAGGATTATGTTTTTAAATTGTGAAGATCATTGTTCCATATTAATTAATTTATTAAATCTTGTTATATTCTCCATCATTGATTCGATTTGTATACTTTAAATTTGCTTGACCTTTTCCTGCTAACGGTTTTACCTGTTTGGTTGAAACTTGGTTTCTTTTATTCGGTGCATTATTTAAAATTGATTTTCTTTAAATTAAATATTATTAAAATGAAGTATTTGACATTTTAAATTTGGTATTGAAGCAACATATTAAAAATTTTGAAATATTGTTTTGCTAAATTATTTAGTCCTGAATATTTTTGTAAGTTTTTTTGTACTCATTGATGATTATATTGGCATGAGCCGTGAGCTCTTTATGTGAAAAATATTATTGATTTATTTTGGCAAATTAAAATATTTGGGCACTTGAGGTGCAAATTGTGATATATTGTGATATTGATACGCATGCGGTGGTATAAGGTATGGGTATTGAAACGCATGCGGTGAGATAAGGGTGGCTTGATACGCGTGGTTAGTAGGGGGAACTACTAAAAGTCATGCGGTGTGATAAGGATGGCTAAAACGCGGGATGCTATTTCGGAAAAAAATATTTTCTTTAAAATAAATTGTGAACGCTCCCGCGATGAGATAAGGAAATGAGATATTGTGAATTAAATTATGACTTGGGATTACGAGGCGGTACCTCGGTAGTGCCCTTGTTGATATTGATTTATGGCCGTAGTTGCCTTTGATTTTTATTGTGATGTTTCTTAAAGTTGAAAAGAAATTCTGTTTTGTTTCTACGAGGTATTTATTTGCCATTATTTGGTGTAATTAAATGTGACATACTACTTGATTCATTTCCATTATCATTTTATCTTATTAAATTATTTAAATATTTTTCCATGTCATTATCTATTCTCCAGTAGGGCCTGACCTGACCTTGTCACTACTCGTGAGGTTATGGGTATCGACTTTCTACAAATATTTTCGGAATCCGGGTACATGGGCCCGTGGGTGATTTTTAGGAATCTTTCAATTTGGGTTGGGTAATTACTCTATTAGTTAAACTATGAACTCTTGAGCATGTATTGATTAATTTATATAACATTTGACTAGTTTCAGGTCGTTTGGCAACGACTTCAGGATTTAAAGCACATTTGTGGATCGAGAGTGAGCTTGAGAACGAGGTAAGTCTCTTGCCTAAACTTGTAAGAGGGAATTCATCCCCATAGGCGTATTTTTGTTGTGAATTGTATGTGTGGGGAGCTACGTACGCACTAGGTGACGAGAGTCCGTGCGTAGCTATATTCTACGTGATGTCCAGGTAGTCTTAGGCTTACACCATGCCTTGTTTGCTCTATTATGCTGGTCATACCTATTAATCGTCTTAACTAGAGCTGAGATTAAGGATTCTAAGATTTAAAGTCTAATGTTTAAATTTCTTATGTGTGGGAAAGAATGGAAGAATTTTACAATAACTTTGAGAAATCTATGTTCACTCGTGTCGCAAGTATTTCCGCGAGCGAAATAAAAATTTTCTCTACTCTCATGGGAGCGGGTCATTTGCCTCGGCAGGTTAATAGATGCATCTATGGTTCGTGTCGTTCGACCCTCGGCAGTGCACAGTGTATTTCTGGATCGAGCTGTACGACCTCGGCATAAATCGTGCGTGACAATACTCGGAGCCTAACTTTTACTTGATATTAATTTGTGGTTTGTGTGGTTACAATTATTTAAAAGATAAGAATTGATTCAAAATTATTATTAATGAAGGAAATTATTATTCACTACTTGTTACTGCGTTGTATAAATTGCTTAAATAATCCATGCGTATTTATGATTTCCACATTTTATTTATAGCCCATAGTTAGTGTCGATGTTGACCCCTCGTCACTACTTCTTCGAGGTTAGACTTGATACTACGTACGCACTAGGTGATGAGAGTCCGTGCATGGCTATATTCTACGTGATATCCGGATAGTCTTAGGCTTACATCATGTCTTGTTTGCTCTATTTTGTTGGTCATACTTATTAATCGTCTTAACTAGAGCTGAGATTAAGGATTCTAAGATTTAAAGTATCCCGTTTAAATCTTTTATGTGTGGGAAAGAATGGAAGAATTTTATAATAACTTTGACCAATCTATGTTCACTCGCGTCGCAAGTATTTCCGCGAGCGAAGTAAAAATTTCCTCTACTCTCAAGGAAGCGGGCCGTTCGATTCTGCAGGGTAATAGATGCATATATGGTTCGTGTCGTTTGACCTTCGGCAGTGTACAATATATTTCTAGATCGGACCGTACGACCTCGGCATAAATTGTGCGCGACAATACTCGGAGCCTAACTTTTACTTGATATTAATTTATGGCTTGTGCTGTTACAATTATTTAAAAGATAGAAATTAATTCGAAATTATTGTTAGTGAAGGAAATTATTATTCACTGCTTGTTACTGTGTTGTATTAATTGCTTACATAATTCATGCTTATTTATGATTTCCGTATATTATTTATAGCCCATAGTAAGTGTCAATGTTGGCCCCTCATCACTACTTCTTCGAGGTTAGACTTGATGCTTACTGGGTACATGTTGTTTATGTACTCACGTTACACTTCTACACTAACCGTTCAGGATTTGAGGCAGGTGCATCTGGTGGACATACCGGCGCACACCCCTGTTACTCGGAGGCCTAGTGGTGAGCTGCATCCTGAGTTGTTCTACAGCACTTAGAGCCTTTCTATTGTACCTATTTTCTGTCTATGCTATTTCAGATAGTAGTTAGAGTTTTGTATATTCTACTAGTTCTCATACACTTGTGACACCAGATATTGGCATACACTATAGTAGACTTTATGGTTTTGGGCATTTACACAGTTATGCTTGCATTCAGATGTTCTTACTTTAATCATTCGACTCTCTATTTCTCGAATTTCTGAATAAATGGGATTTAATTACTTGGAAATTTATTAAAAGAAGAAATCACGTGGTAAATTCATCGTCGGATTACCTAGCGGTGACGTTAGGCGCCATCACGACCTATAGGAGAAATTGGGTCGTGACAATATGGTATCAGAGCACTAGGTTCACGTAGCTCTCACAAGTTATGAGCAGGCCTAATAGAGTCTTGTGGATCGGTGCAGAGACATCCGTACTTATCTTCGAGAGGCTATAGGGTATTAGAAAACTACTCTTTCTTCATCTCCTATTGTGTAGTCGATGTGGTACTAAGTATTTTTCTCTCTTTCTCTCACAAATTGTGAGAACACGCGCAACAGATGTACCAGACCATGGAAAAGCTACTCCCCCTGTTGCTAGAGGCCGAGAGAGGGCTCCAGTTCATGGTAGAGGACGAAGGTGTCCTAGAGTTAGTCCAGTTACACTACCAGTGGATCCAGTAAAGGATCCCATTATTGAGGAGCAGAGTGAGGTGCCTTCAGCAGGACCAGCCCCGGTGGATTTCATGTCCGCACTGAGATTCCAGGAGGTCATGAGCCGTATGCTACAGTATGGATTCTATGACTCAGGCTGGATTATTTCCAACAGTCCCTGACACATCTCAGGCGGGAGGGGGAGCACAGACCCTACATCTCAGGCTCCACGGCACGCAATTGGCATATATCATACTCCGGGCACACTACCCATGGCCGAAGCTTAGCCAGTTGCAGCAGCTATACCTAAGCACATCCCAGCTGTGGCCGACGATCCGCATAGGTTATTGGACAGATAGACCAGGCTACAGCCTCCTATCTTTGGAGGTGAGTGACATGAGGACCCCAAGACGTTATTGACCGGTGCAGGGACAGACTACACACCATGAGGATATTGGAGTCTCATGGTGTGGATTTTACTACTTTTCAGCTGGAGGGCAGGGCCCGTAGGTGGTGGCAGACATATCTTCTCGGAAGACCAGCAGGTTCTCCTCCCATGACTTGGGACCAGTTCACATGCCTCTTCTTGGAAATGTATATTCCACCATCTCAGAGTGAAGAGTTGCGATTTCAGTTCGAGCAGCTCCAGCAGGGCTAGATGTCGGTGACCGACTATGAGGCGAGATTTTCTGAGTTGTCTCGCCATGTACTTATGATACTTCTGACCGATGCAGAGAGGGAGCAGAGGTTTGTTGCAAGTTTGCACTCGGATAGTCAAGACACTATGGCCTGAGAGGTTGAGATGGGGACTTCTTACGAACTAGTTGTAGAGATAGCTCGGAAGATAGAGGGTACACGTCAGCATGGTCAAGAGCAGGATACGAGGGATAAGCAGTTTCGGTATTTTGGAGAGTTCTGTGGTGCCCTAGCTGGGGGCAAGGGTCAGTTCGTGAGGGGTTAATCTAGCAGGCCCACATATCCAGCACCACCGCCTCCTCGGGGTGCTCTAGTGCGACCTTATTTTAGTGCCATGCCAGAGAGTTCTTACCACCCGCCAGCTATTCAGGGATCCTCTAGTGGGTACTTAGGCCATCAGGGTTAGGCTTCCGGTCAGTAGTCTGCCATTCCGAGAGGTTGTTATGAGTGTGGGGATCCTAGCCACATGAAGAGGTTTTGTCTCAGACTTCGGGGCAAGGCAGTGCAGCAGGGACACCAGCCTATGACTTCAACACCAGCTGCCCCCTCCCCCCCAATCATCCGGCCGCCCAGAGGCGGAGGGCAGGTGGGTAGGGGCCGTCCTAGAGGTGGAGGTCAGACAGGAGGAGGCCAGTCAGGTGGCGCTCATGCCAGATTCTATGCCTTTCCATCCCGACCAGATGCAGTGGCCTCAGATGTTATGATTACATGTACCATTTCTGTCTGCGGTGGGGATGCTTCAGTACTATTTGATCAAGGTTCTACATATTCATATGTTTCATCTCTGTTTGCTCATTACTTGGGTGTTTTTCGTGAGTCCTTAGGTACTCCTGTTTATGTGTCCACACCAGTGGGCGATATTCTATGGTTGTGGATCGGATCTATCAATCCTGCATTATTACATTCTATGGTTATGAGACTAGACCGGATCTTCTGTTGCTTGATATGACCGACTTTGAGGTCATTCTGGGCATGGATTGGTTATATCCAATCACGCCATCCTTGATTTCCATGCCAAGACTGTTACCTTGGTGATGCCAGAGTTGCCTAGATTGGAATGGAAGTGTTTGTCTGTTAGTACACCTAGTCGGGTTATTTCTTTTCTGAAAGCTCGACATATGGTCGAGAAGGGGTTCTTAAATTATCTATCCTATGTTTGGGATACAACCACAGATACTCTGATGATTGATTCAGTGCCCGTGGTTCGGGAGTTCTCCGATGTGTTTCCTTCTGAACTTCCAAATACGCCACCAGATCGCGATATCGATTTCTGCATTGATTTGGCTCCAGGTACCCAGCCTATATCTATTTCACTATACCGCATGGCTCCGATAGAGTTGAAGGAGTAGCTTGAGGAGTTGCTAGCAAAAGGGTTTGTCAGACCGAGTGTATTACCTTAGGGTGCACCAGTGTTATTTGTGAAGAAGAAAGATGGTACTATGCGGATATGCATTAATTACCGCCAGTTGAACAAAGTTACCATTAAGAACAAGTACCCGTTGTCACGTATTAATGACTTGTTTGACCAGTTGTAGAGTGCTAGGGTGTTCTCTAAGATGGACTTGAGATCGGGGTACCATCAGCTAAATATTCGGCATTCTGATGTCCCAAAGACAGCTTTCTGGACTAGATATGGCCATTATGAGTTTCTAGTGATATCCTTTGGCTCGACTAACACCCAGAGGAGTTTATGGATTTGATGAACATGGTGTTCAGGCCATATATTGAATCGTTTTTCATTGTATTCATTGATGACATTTTGATCTACTCGCTTATGATGGAGGAGCACGAGCAGCATTTGAGAGTGGTATTCCAGACCTTGCAGGAACATAAGCTATATGCTAGATTCGGTGGCATTCTTGGGACATGTTGTATCAGGCGAGTGTATTAAGGTTGATCCCAAGAAGATCGAGGCAGTTCAGAGTTGGCCTCGTCCTACCACCATGACTGAGATCAGGAGCTTCCTGGGCTTAGCAGGATATTATTGTCGGTTTGTGGAGGGCTTCTCGTCAATTGTAGCACCCTTGACTAGATTTACCTAGAAGGGTGCTTTGTTTCGATGGTCCGATGATTGCGAGGCGAGCTTTCAGAAGCTCAAGATCGTATTGACTTAAGTACTAGTGTTAGTGTTGCCTTCCGATTCAGAGATGTATACTGTGTATTGCGATGCTTCACATGTCGGTTTGGGTTGTGTACTGATGCAGGAGGGGCGAGTTATTGCATATGCTTCATGTCAGTTATATCCCCATGAGAAGAATTACCATGTACACGATTTGGAGTTGGCCGCGAGTTTTCATGATCTTAATATCTGGAGGTATTATCTTTATGGGGTATCCTGTGAGGTTTACACCAATCATCGCAGCATGCAACATTTGTTCAAGCATAGGGATCTCAATTTGAGGTAGCACATGCGGCTTGAGTTACTGAAGGATTATGATATTACCATCCTTTATTATCAGGGCAAGGCGAATGTAGTTGCAGATACCTTGAGCGGGAAGGCGGAGAGTAGTTTGGCATTTATTTCAGCGGATGAGAGGCCACTAGCTTTGGATATTCAGTCCTTAGCTAACATACTTGTGAGGTTGGATATTTCAGAGCCCAGACGAGTTCTTTCTTGCGTCGTCACTCAGTTTTCACTATTCGAGCAGATCAAGGCTCGCCAGTTTGATGATCCGCAGTTTTTGATTCTCAGAGAGACAATACTACAGGGTGGTGCCTAGGAAGTTACTATCGGTGAGGATGGTATTCTGCGACTTCAGGGTCGCCTATGTATTCCTAATGTTGATGTCTTGAGGGAGAAGATCCTAGAGGAGGCACACAGTTCTCGATATTCTATTCATCCAGGTACTACGAAGATGTATCGCGACCTGAGGCAACATTATTGATGACGTCAGATGAAGAAGGACATAGTTGAGTATGTTGCGAGGTGTATTAATTGCCAGTATGTCAAGTAAGAGCATCAGAGGCCAGGTGGCCTACTTCAACAGATGATTATACCTGAGTGGAAATGGGAGCAAATTACTATGGATTTTGTAGTTATGTTGTCGCGGACATTGCGGAAGTTTGATGTTGTTTGGGTCATTGTCGACAGGTTGACCAAGTCGGCATACTTCATTCCAGTTATGACCAAGTATTCTTCAGAGAGGTTAGCCCAGATTTATATTCAGTTTGGTTGCATGGTGTGCCTGTCTCCATCATATCAGATAGAGGCCCTCAGTTTACTTCGCATTTTTGGAGAGCAGTACAAAGTGAGTTGGGGACCCGTGTAGAGCTCAGCATAGCCTTTCATCTACAGACTACAGTACAGATCTTGGAGAATATGCTGAGAGCATGTGTGATTGACTTCAGAGGGTAGTGGGACCGATTCTTGCCTTTGGCCGAGTTTGCTTACAACAACAATTATCAGTCCAACATCGAGATGGATTCATTCGAGGATTTTTATGGTCGGCGATGTCGTTCCCCCATCGGATGGTTTGAGCCCGGCGAGGCTAAGTTGTATGGCACTGATTTGGTGAAGGATGCCTTGGAAAAGGTAAAGTTGATTCAGGAGCGACTTCGCACAGCACAGTCCAGACAAAAGAGTTACGTGGATCAGAAGGTGCGTGATTTATCTTTTATGGTGGGCGAGAAAGTTTTCTTGAAGGTCTCGTCGATGAAGAGGATCATGAGGTTCGGAAAGAAGGGCAAGTTGAGCCCAAGGTTTATAAGTCCATTTGAGGTGTTGAGACAATTTGGGGAGGTTGCTTATGAGCTTGCCTTGCCTCCCAGTCTATCGGTAGTTTATACGATTTTCCACGTATCATTGCTCCGAAGGTATCATGCTAACAGGTCGCATGCGTTAGACTTTAGCACGGTTCAGTTGGATGAGAGCCTAGGTTATGAGGAGGAGCCAGTTGCCATTGTTGATAGGCAGGTTTGCCAGTTGAGGTCCAAGAAAATTTCTTCGGTAAAAGTTCAATGGAGGGGCCAACCAATCGAGGAGTTGACTTGGGAGGCTGAGGAGGACATGCGGAGCAGATATCCACACCTACTTTGCACTTCAGGTATGATCCTAGACACGTTCGAGGACGAACGTTTGTTTAAGAGGTGTAGAATGTAATGACCCGACCAGTCGTTTTGCTTTTTAGATCCATGTTCCCCCTAAGTAAGATTTCCCATATTTGTATTTACTGTTTTATGACTTGCGGGGATGGTTAGTCCGGGATTTGGAAGGGTTCGGGTTGAAATCGAAACACTTGGTTTCTTAGTTGGCTTTTAAAAAAGGCCAAGTTTGACTTTGGTCAACATTTTGAGTAAACAACCTCGGAACTGGGATTTTGACGGTTCCAATAGGTTTGTATGATGATTTTGGACTTGGACGTGTGTTCGAACCGGGTTTTGGATGACTCGGGAGCGTTTAAGTGCTTAATATTGATAGTTGGCACCTTGAAGGTTTTAAAGTTCTTTACATTAGGTTTGGAGTAGATTTTGGTGTTATCAAGGTCCGTTTGGGATTCCGAGACTAGGAATAGTTCTGTATGGCGATTTAAGAGTTACACGCAAAATTTGGTGTCATTCTGAATAGTTAAATATGTTTCGGCTCGTTTGGAGTAAGTTGGAAGAAGTTGAAGTTCATAAGTTGATTCAATTTGGTTTGGGGTGTGATTTTTAGTTTTGATGTTGTTTATGCATTCCGAGGGCTCGATGGAGTTCGTTTTACGATTTTAAACTTGTTGGTATGTTTATGCGGGGCCCAGGGGGCCTCGGGTGTTAATCGGACGAGGCGTGGAACTCATTTGGGCTTGGAAGGACAGCTAAAGCACCAAGTTTCTGGTGTAATCGCACCTGCGGAGGGCTAGCCGCATGTGCGAGCTCGTAGAAGCGAGCCATGGACCGCAGAAGTGGCGAAGCATAGGCTGCCCAATGATCGCAGAAGCGACGAAAGGCCTGCACCTGCGGAGGCGCATGTGTGAAGAAGAAGATCATAGAAGCGGCTTTAGGCATTGGCCAGTGATCCGCAGAAGCGGGGAAACAAGCGCATGAGCAAGACCGTAGAAGCGAAATCCCGTCCGCAGAAGCGCAACCAGCCAGCCTTAGACACTTCCGCAAAAGCAGACCTTGGTCCGCAGAAGCGATGCCGCAGATGCGGCCCAGCGACCGCAGGTGTGGAATCGCTGGAGGTAGAGTGGTCCTTTTAAAACGGGACTTAGGCTATTTTGGGTTCATTTATTGCACACTTGGGCGATTTTGGAGCTTCAAACAGGGGGATTTCCACCGAGCTAATTGAGTTAAGTAATTTCTATGCAATATGAGTTTAATACATAGATTATGGATAGATTTAACATGTAAAAATTGTGAAATCATGGGTTTAGATGAAAAACCTAGATTTTGATAAAAATAAGATTTAACCACGAAAATGGTTATGGGCTTGACTGAAAACTATATATTTGAGTTCGCGAGGTTATGGGTATCGACTTTCTACAATTATTTTCGAAATTCGGGTACATGGGCCCATGGGTGATTTTTAGGAATCTTCCAATTTGGGTTGGGTAATTACTCTATTAGTTAAACTATGAACTCTTGAGCATTATTGATTAATTTATATAACATTTGGCTAATTTCCGGTTGTTTGGCAACGAGTTCAGGATTTAAAGCACATTTGTGGATCGAGAGTGAGCTTGAGAACGAGGTAAGTCTCTTGCCTAACCTTGTAAGAGAGAACTCATCCCCATAGGCGTATTTTTGTTGTGAATTGTATGTGTGGGGAGCTACGTACGCACGAGGTGACGAGAGTCCGTGTGTAGCTATATTCTACGTGATGTCCAGGTAGTCTTAGGCTTACACCATGCCTTGTTTGCTCTATTATGATGGTCATACCTATTAATCGTCTTAACTAGATCTGAGATTAAGGATTCTAAGATTTAAAGTCTAACGTTTAAATTTCTTATGTGTGGGAAAGAATGGAAGAATTTTACAATAACTTTTAGAAATCTATGTTCACTCGTGTCGCAAGTATTTCCGAGAGCGAAGTAAAGATTTCCTCTACTCTTATGGGAGCGGGTCGTTTGCCTCGGCAGGTTAATAGATACATCTATGGTTCGTGTCGTTCGACCCTCGGCAGTGCACAGTGTATTTCTGGATCGAGCCGTACGACCTCGGCATAAATCGTGCGTGACAATACTCGGAGCCTAACTTTTACTTGATATTAATTTATGGTTTGTGTGGTTACAATTATTTAAAAGACAAGAATTGATTCAAAATTATTGTTAGTGAAGGAAATTATTATTCACTGCTTGTTACTGTCTTGTATAAATTGCTTAAAAATTCCATACGTATTTATGATTTCCACATTTTATTTATAGCCCATAGTTAGTGTCGATGTCGACCCCTCGTCACTACTTCTTTGAAGTTAGACTTGATACTTACTGGGTACATATTGTATTTGTACTCATACTACACTTCTGCACTAACCGTGTAGGATCTAAGGCATGTGCATCTGGTGGACATACCGGCGCACACCCCCTTTACTCGGAGGCCTAGAGGTGAGCTGCATCCTGAGTCGTTCCGCAACACCTATAGCCTTTCTTTTGTACTTATTTTCTATCTATGTTATTTCAGACAGTAGTTAGAGTTTTTTATATTATACTAGTGCTCATACACTTGTGACACCAGATCTTGGCACACTTTAGTAGACTTCATGGTTTTGGGGCATTTACACAGTTATGCTTCCATTCAGATGTTCTTACTTTATTCATTCGACTCTCTATTTCTCGAATTTCTGAACAACTGGGATTTAATTACTTGGAAATTTCTTAAAAGAAGAAATCATGTGGTAAATTCATCGTAGGCTTGCCTAGCGGTGATGTTAGGCTCCATCACGACCTATAGGAAAAATTGGATTGTGACACTAATGGACATGTAAAAGAAAAAACCACCGAAGAAAATTTTTCCTTGTCCCATTGGAAAAGTATTGCAAACTCACGTATATATAGATATATCCGTGAACATTAAGACTGTCACGACCCAATTTTTCTATAGAACTTGGTGGCTAGCCATGTATTTATTCTTTTAACATTTTAGAAATAGTTGATTTATTTATTAAATAAGAGGAGAGAAATTTAATAAAATAAAGTGTGAACGATTTTTAAGAACAGGTGTGGTAAAATAAATACTCAAAATTATCAAGTGTCAATTAGCAAAATTCCAAGACCTGGTGTCATAAGTGTATGAGCTACTAGTAGAATATAGAAAACATTAACTATTGTCTGAAACAAAGTAGACAGAAAGTAAATAAAAAAGAGATACTTTGGGTGCTGCAGAACGGACTCGAAAGGCAGCTCACCGCTAAGTCTCGGAGTATCAGGAGTGCGCGCCGGGATGACTACCAGATGCACCTACCTCATAACCTGCACGACTAGTGCAGAACTGTAGCGTGGGTATATAAACAACATGTACCCGGTAAGTATTTAGTCTAACCTCGAAGAAATAGTAACGAGGGATCGACTTCGACACTTACTATGGGCCAACAATAAAATACAGAAATTCTAAACAGGCATGAGATATGGAAATAATAGAAATGATACAATGTCAAGCAGAGAACAAGTGACCCATTAACTAATAATAAAATTCATAAGTCTCCAACCAACACCTATTAACCCCGAATCAATCTTTGTCATTTAATAATTATAACCTTTTGAGCCATAAAAAAAATATCAAGTGTAATCAGGCTACGAGTATAATTACGCATGATTTATGCCGAGGTCGTACGGCCTGATCCAAGCATATACTATGTGCACTGCCGAGGGTCGAACGACACTAACCATAGATACATCTATTAACCTACCGAGGCGAACAGCCCGCTCCCATGAGAGTAAAGAAATTTACATCGCTCGCGGAAGTACTTACGACGAGAGTGAACATGTATTTATTAGAGTTATTATATATATATTCCTCAATTCTTTTCAAAAATAAGAAATCTAAATTGGAGAGTTTCAACCTTACAATCCCTAATCTCAGCTTTATTTTAGACAATTAATATGCAAAATAAACATAATAGTACAATCAAGGCATGATGTAAATCTACGACTACCCGGACATCCCATAGAAAATAGCTACGCACGGACTCTCATAACCTAGTGTGTACGTAGCTCCCCACACAAGTAATTCACATCAAAATACACCTAAGGGGATGAGTTCCCTCTTACAAGGATAGGCAAGATACTTACCTCGTTCTCAAGCTCACTCCCAATCCACAAATGTGCTTTAAATCCTCAACTCGGTGCCAAACAACCCGAAACTAGTCAAATATTATATAAATTAATCAATACATGTTAAAAAGTTCATAATTTAACTATTAGAGTAATTACCCAACCCTAATTGAAAGATTCTTAAAATTTATCCCCTGGCCCACGTGCCCGGATTCCGGAAATTTTCAAAGATAATTGTTATCCATAAGCTCACAAACTCAAATATATAATTTTCACCCAAATCCATAATCATTTTCGTGATTAAATCGCATTTTTATCAAAACCTAGGTTTTTCATCTAAACCCAAAAATTTCATAATTTTTCATATTCAAATCTACTCATAATCTATGTATTTAACTTATATTGGATAAAAATTACTTAACTCCAATAGCTAGGTGAAAACCCCCTCTCTAAGAGCTCCAAAATCGCCCAAGGAATGCAATAAATGAAACCAGAATGGTCTAAGTCCCGACTTAAATGAAGCTTCTGCCTCCAGTGATTTTCACTTCTGCGAACCTAGGGCCGTGTCACGACCCCAAATTCCCTCCATAGGATGTCGTGATGGCACCTAGTCTCTAAGACTAGGTAAGCCTATCAATACGGAATAACAATAGAAATCTGAAATAAATAATCTTCAAATGTAGAAATAAGTCACAAGCTTCTAAGAATTTATCCTCAAT
Organism: Nicotiana otophora; assembly: GCA_000715115.1. NCBI lineage: Eukaryota > Viridiplantae > Streptophyta > Magnoliopsida > Solanales > Solanaceae > Nicotiana > Nicotiana otophora. The sequence continues at coordinate 22,877 of AWOL01S0006411.1, read as the reverse complement.
GTATCTATATATATCAGGGTCTAAGAAAAATAAGAAAGCAACATAATAATGATAGAAGGGGACTCCGGAGTTTGCGGATGTTGGCAGATATACCTCGAAGTCTCCGTACGCAGGTAGCTCACTGATGTCTGGACTGGTAGGATGTACCAGGATCTGCACAAAAAGATATGCAAAAGCGTAGTATAAGTACACCACAGCGGTACCCAATAAGTGCCAAGCCTAACCTCAGTAGAGTAGTAACGAGGTCAGGTCAGGCCCTATTGGAATAATAAAAGACAAGGTAAAATGTTTAACAATATAATAAAAATAAAATGACAATGGAAATGAATCAAGTAAGTAGTATGTCGCCAATTAACTACGCAAAATAATGGCAAATAATACCTCGTGGAAACAAAACAGAATTCTTTTCAACTTTAAGTAAATCACAACAATAATCAAAGGCAACTGCGGCCATAAATCAATATCAATAAGCGCACTCCCGAGATACCACCTCGTAGTCCCAAATCATAAATAAATTCACAATATCTCATTTTTCTTATATCACAGCGAGAGCCTTCACATTTAATTTTAAAGAAAAATATTTGTCCCGAGATAGCATCCCGTGTTTTAGCCACCCTTATCACATTGCATGACTTCTAGTAGTTTCCCTACTAGCCACGCATATCAAGCCACCCTTATCTCACCGCATGCGTTTCAACACCCGGACCTTATACCACCGCATGCGTATCAATATCACAATATATCACAGTTTGCACCTCAAGTATCCAAATAATTCAATTTGCCAAAATAAACAACATCAACAATACTTTCCACAACAGGGAGCTCACGACTCAATCACAATGAGTACAATATCTCACACAATATTCGAGAATAAATAACTCAGCAAAAATAATATTTAATTTTTTTTTATATGTTGCCTCAGTTCCAAATTTAAAATATCAAATACTTCATATTAATAATATTTAAATTAAATAAATTCCATCTTCAAATAATGCACAGAATAAAATAAACCAAGTTTCAGTTAAACATGTAAAAACAATTAGCAGGAGAAAGTCAAGTAAATTTAAAGTATATAAATCAGATCAATGATGGAGAATATAACAAAATTTAATAATTTAATTAATATGCAAGAGTGATCTACACAATTTAAAAATATAATCTTTCACATTTAGCCCGTGTACACACTCGTCACCTCGTGTACACGACTTTTATCACATTACAATTATCACATCAATACCAATCCTAGGGAAAATTTTCTCCATACAAGGTTAGACAAGTCACTTACCTCGAACCAAGCTCAATCAATCGGTAAGAATGCCTTTTCCATGTATATCTGACTCTGAATGGCTGGAATCTAGCCAAAATAATTCGATACAGTCAACAAAAATTATAGGAATCAATTTCATAAGGAAATACTACATTTTTCAATTAAACAAACCCGAAATTAACTAAAAAATTGCCAGTGGGGTCCACATCTCGAAATCCGGCGAAACTCACAAAATCCGACAACTCATTCAATTACGAGTCCAACCATACTAGTTTTACTCAATTCCGACTCTGAATCGACACCGAAATCTCAAAAATTTGTTTCTATGGGATTTCTAAAATTTTCTCAAATTTCCATCTCAATACACTAATTAAATGGTGAAAACAATGATATATTCGTGTGTATTGACCAAATCCGAGTTAGAATCACTTACCCAAATGTTTTTCCTTGAAAATATATCAAACATTGCCTCTCCTCAAGCTCCAATTCGTCAAAAATGGCACAGGGGACGAAGACCCATGTTTTATAATTCTGTCCAGGCAGCCCTCGTTCCTGCCTCGATCCTGGCCCTCGATCATGGCCCTCGATCATGGCCCTCGATCATGGCCCTCGATCCTGGGCCTCGATCCTGACCTTCGATCCTGGCCTTCGATCATGGCCCTCGATTCTGGCCTTTGATCCCGGCCCTCGATCCTGAGCAGCGACCCTGGCCTCGATCCTGGCCCTCGACCCTGGCCTTCGACCCTGGACTCGACTTCTGGGTTCGATTTTTGCATTTCCAGTCGAAGAAATTGCAGCACCTTTTGCAATAGCTGTTTAAGTCCAACTTTTGATCCGTTAACCATCCGAAACTCACTCGAGGCCCTCGGGACGTCAACCAAGTGTACCAACAAGTCTTAAAACATCATACGAACTTATTTGAAACCTCAAATCACATAAAACGATGCTAAAACCACGAATCATACCCCAATTCAAGCTTAAGGAACTTAAAAATTTCCAACTTCTACATTCGATGCCGGAACCTATCAAATCAAGTCCGATTGACCACAAATTTTGTACACAAGTCATAAATGACATAACAGAGCTATGAAAATTTTCGGAACTGGATTCCGACCCCGATTTCAAAAGGTTAACTCCCCGATCAAACTTCCAAACTTAAATTCCTATTTTAGCCATTTCAAGCCTAATTTAACTACGAACTTCCAAATAGAATTTCGGACACGCTCCTAAGTCCAAAATCACCATACGGAGCTATTGGATTCGTCAAAATTCTATTCCGGGGTCATTTGCACATAAGTCGATATCCGGTCACTATTTGAACTTAAGCTTTAAAACTTGGAACTAAGTGTTCCAATTCATTCCAAAACCTCATCGGACCTAAACCAATTACTCCGGCAAGTCATATATCAATTATAAAGTACAGAATGAGCAGTAAATAGGGGAATGGGGATACAACTTTCAAAACGACTTGCCGGGTTGTTACAGGCCGCATCTGCGGTGCCGTACCTATAGAAAAGTCATCGCAGGTGCGGTCCTAGCCTAGACTGGCTGACTCTGCTCCTGCGGACGGGCTCCCACTTCTGCGGAGGGTAGAGAACATATGTGGCCTTCTCGCACCTGCGGACTTTTCATCGCAGAAGCGAGCCCACTTCTGCGCATGCCCCTCTGCTTTTACGGACCACTGGCCAAATGCCCAAAGTTGCTTCTGCAGCCAAGAGCTCGCATCTGCGGCCAAAAGCTCGCAGGTGCGAGCATACGAGAACTGGTTCACCAGCAGCCCGTCTTTTAAGCTCTAACTCGATCTGTGCAACGTCCGAGTAGCACCCGAGGCCCCCGAGGCCTCGTCCAAACATACCAACAAGTTTTTAAAATGAGACAGACTCTCTCGAACCCTTGGAACGCAGAAAAAAATACCAAAACTAAGAATCGCACCCCAAACCAAATGAACCCACCAACTTGCTCCTAGTGTGGCGAATCATACTTAAACTACTCCGAGTGATACCGAAATTTGTGTGCAAGTGTTAAATCACCATATAGATCTATTCCCGGGATCGAAATCCCAAACAGACCTCTATAACACCAAAACCTACTTCAAACCAAATTTAAAGAACTTTAAAACCTTCAATAAGCGAACTTTCAACTTTAGGCGCCGAAGCGCTCCCGAATCACCCAAAACTCGATCCGAACACACGCCCAACTCCGAAATCATCATATGAACCTTTTGGGACCGCCAAATCCTGATTTTGAGGTTGTTTACTAGAAATATTGACCCAAGTCAAACTTAACCCTTTAAAGCCAATACTAAGGAACTAAGTGTTCCGATTTCATCGTGAACCCTTTCAAATCCCGAACTAACAATCCCCACAAGTCATAAAATAGTAAAAGCACATATGGGAAATATTATTTAGGGGAACAAGGATCTAGAAAGAAAAATGACCGGTCATGTCGTTACAAAGACAACACAGAAAACCCCACAAAGTTTATATGTGCCGCACAAAGTCAAGAGAAAATTACTATTTACAAGAAATTGTGTTTCTTGTTCTTTTACTATTAAGTTAAGATTTTTGAGAAAACTTTCAGCACAATATTTTATTCAATTTGTTTGCAGTTTCATTGATCAAAGATTTGATAGCAAGGATCGGTTCCGGTGTGGATACGCATAGAGTCTTCGCACTATCGAAGAATATTTGAAACGAGACTCTCTTCACCAGGTACGTCTTAGATCTGATCTTTGACATGTAAATAAATTTTAAACATGAAAAGATCTTTCTAGGATTGTTATTGTCTTCCGCTGCGTGTTACGAACATCCATATGCAATCTCTTCAGTGGTATCAGAGTCATGGTTTCTCGTGTCTAAAGTTTATTTACGAAGTTTTTAAGATTATATTTGAAGAGTTCAAACCATAATACTTTTGTCTTGTGCAACAGTCAAATCGTTTGAATGCATATGAATTGATATTATTTTATTATGAATATAATATATATTCATATAAGTTAAACTATTAGGATAGTTCGTAACTTGAATTTTAAATTTTGTATTCGATACAACGGTAATCTATAATAGGTTATTGGATTCTATTGCTATTTTAATTATTTTTAGTTCATTAGATGTTAATTAATAATAATATTCTGGCATGATATTTTTATGTGATATATAAGTTAAACATGTTAGAAGAATGTTGAATTTCATTTTTATGTCACGTGCTTGTTCGTTACATAATTTTGAATTATTTATTTAGGACTAAGCATGTAGACAACTTGAACTAAATTCACATGTTATAAAAGATTTGATCATTATGTTATTAGAAGTTGTTTTAATAACAATTCTCTCCCACTAAAATTTGAGTTCTTAACTAATAAAATATAAGATATTTTATTGTAAAGTTATCCATCAAAATGAATAATTTTATTTATTTCTCGTTTATAAGGAGCGGCCTGACAACCAAGAGACTTATAGTTCGAGAATATGTTAAAATTATTTATTGCATTAGATGCATGGATTAAAAGAATTATGTAATTTTACACTAGACGTCTGGAGTACCCAGAGAGTATAAAATTTAATAAGTTCATTATTATCATGATGGTTGAACTCAACTATGCCAATAGGATCGACCTGACTACCAAGAGACTATTTGGCATAGAGCTATTTAAGGAAATTGTATGGAGATACAATTGATAAGAGTATCTACCTTTAAAATATATGCGAGAAACGACTTGACTTCCAAGGGGCTTATATATATTGTTAAAGGATTCCTTTACTCCACTAATAGAAATAAAGATTTCTTAAACTATAACGAGGGCAAAAATTTTAAAATAATTAGTGAAAATATCATTTGGATAAAAGTCCATGTCTTTATGATATATGTAATATATTCTTATATTATTGCCTTTTCTTTTCTATATTTTAGATTTCTCAATATGTCTGTTATATCACTGCGTGAAATACTTGAAACCAACAAATTGGTAGGACCAAACTTTGATGACTGGTATAGAAATTTGAGAATTGTTCTCATGCATGAAAAACTCATTGATATGATCGATAAGCCTGCAAAGATAGTCCCACCAGAGAATGATGTTGAAGTCACCAAGGTTTATCAGAAATACTTGGAAGAATGCCTTGCTATTAAACACATCATTATCGCTTCTATGAGTTCTGAACTCCAGAGGAAATATCAGAATATGGATCCAACTGCAATCATTGAATATCTTAAAAAGACGATTGATACACAGTTGGACATTGGAAACTCTCTAGTTGGACCCCATGTCTATCATGTGATTGATCTTACCGAAGAACTTCAGAAGTTGGGGTACAAGCTTGGTAAAGAGCTTTCTGAAGATTTGATCTTGCAGTCAGTATATGATGCTGAATGTTTTCACTGTAATAAGAAAGGGCATTGGAAGAGAACTGCAAGGAGTATCTTGCAACTCTAAAGGATAAGAAACAAGGTGAGACATTAATGAAAAATATTTTCAAGGTTTCTTTAGCTACTACTAATTCTTCACTGTGTGTATTAGCTAGATACTGGCAGTGGCTATAACATCTGCAATATGTTGCAAGGGTTCACCATAAGTAGGAGGCTGAAGAAAGAAGAAGTTAATCTACAAGTTGGAAATGGTGCAAAAGTTGCAGCCATAGTTGTAGGCTAAATTTCTTTAATAATGCCTTCGGGCAAAGTACATATGCTGGATGATTGTTATTATGTTCCTAAATTTGTTTCAAACATAATTTCAGCTTCTATGTTGGACAAGCATGGATTTCGCATTAACATAGGCAATGGTATTTGCTCTATTCATTATGGCAATGATTTATATGTGAATGGCTATGTCCAACATGATGTTTATGTCTTACTGTCACGACCCCAAATCCACTAGTCGTTATGGAACCTAGCCCAACCCGCTAGGTAAGCCAACTAATAACCATCCAATTTCAATAATATTAATAAGACAATTGAACAAAAGAAATTATCTGAATCTTAAACATTTTTCCCAAGAACTGATAGTACAAATAATGAGCTTCTAAGAATAGAGTTTACAAAGTGAAAATGAATTAAATACATAGTCTGTTTGAATAGTACATAAACAGAGTTTTACAGATCTAAAACTACTACGAACAAGAGGCAGCTATAGCTGGGACGCAGTTACATCTTTAATTCAGCTCCCATCGAATACAGCAATATCAGCAGCCAACATCTGCACGCAAGGTACAGAAGTGTAGTATGAGTACAACCGACCCCATGTACTCAATAAGTAACAAACCTAACCTTAGGTTGAAAGTAGTGGCGAGCTTGTACCAAGGTCAGAGTCCAACTCCTATAAGCAACAACAATTCATAACAACATAAAACAAGTAAAAAAAGGAGTAACCCAGATATAAAATGCTCAGTTGAATCATGATTTCACAAAAAATGTTCTTCTTTTCAAGTACATCAATGAAAACCCAAATCGTTCACCGGAGTTGCCAGAAATATGAATAAGATTGAAAACAATAATTTTTCCCAAAATCCTTTCAATAATAAATAAGATGTTTCATTTTCTTTCCAGATATCCAGTGTAAAACAAATGCATCACTATGCTCATCTGTCAACATGTGTGAGAAATCATGAATGATGTGATATCGTACAGCATGAGGAAAATACATCTCTATGCATGTATGTCATGTGTGCATATCAATACAATGTATCTCAGAGATATACTCATGTACTCACACTCTCAGAGTACTCAATATCACTATCTCGCATTCTCTCTCATTATGCTCAGCACACTCAATCACCCAGTGTTATACAATACCTATTGCGGCGTGCAGCCCGATCCCTATTTATAGTCGACTGCACTCACTAGGGGTGTGCAGACTCCGTAGGGCTTCCTATAGCCCAAGCGCTATAATCTGTACGGACAACTCACGTGCTACACGGACAACTCACATGCCATAATATCAATATCTAGATTCACACGGACAACTCACGTGTTATAATAAGCCAATCTGGCTTGCTGCGGCGTGCAGCCCGATCCCATAATAATAAAGTATATAAAGCCAATATGGCCTGTTGCGGCGTGCAGCCGATCCCATAATTATCCTCACAATCAGGCCCTCGGCCTCACTCAGTCATCAATCTCTCCAGTCGCTTTCTCATGGGCTCACAATGTTATGAAAATAACCCAAAATAATTATATGATGTATCAATAAATAACAACAGAGACTAAGATATGATATGCAATGAAATGAATATAACTGAGTATAAATTTTCAATTTAAAACAAATAATTCACAGCAATATAACCTCTGTGGGTCCCAATAATACTGGCACATAGCCTCAACATAATTTTTAATATGATTCTTAGCTAAATTTCTTCAACATATAAACCTGCATAGAAAATGCCAAGATTATGACTACAAAATTCCATGGAACCAATTACGTCACAATTTCTATGGTGCACGCCCACACGCCCGTCACTTAGCATATGCGTCACCTCCCAACAATTCACATAATACATATATTCAGGGTTCATACCCTCAGCTCCAAGATTAGAAGAGTTATTTACCTCGAACAAGACGAATCCAATGCCGAGCAACCTAAACAATGCTCCAGAAATCCCATGATGCGCGTATCAACTCCTGAACGGCTCGAATCTAGCCACAATAAATTTGATTCAGTCCACCCAAATTATAGGAATTTATTCCATATCAAAATAGTAATTCTTTCCACAAAATCCGAAATTACACTCAAAACTCGCTCGTGGGGACCACGTCTCAAAACCCGACAAAAGTTACAAAATCCAAAAGCTCTCATTCCACCACGAGTCTACCATACTAATTTTACCAAAATCCGACCTCAACTCGACCTCCAAATTTTCAAATCTTATTTTCAAATCCCTAAGTTCAAATCCCCGACTTACACCTTAAAAACATGTAATCTAGTCGGATTATTCGATGATAATTCAATATTATGGAGTAGAAATGATCACAAGGGACTTACCTCAAGTTTTCCCGTGAAAACCTTGCTCAAATATCGCCCAACCCGAGCTTGAAATGCCTAAAAATGGCAAAAGCTCGGAACCCCTCTGTTTTTGTACTGCCCGGGGGTTTTCGCACCTGCGGCAACTTGGCCGCTTCTGCGCCAACCGCATGTGCGGAAACAGACCCCGCATCTGCACCTTTGCTCGCATCTGCGCGCCTCTGTGCGCTTTTGCGCAAGTCGCTTCTGCACGCATCCTTCCGCATATGCGCTCACGCAGGTGCAGAATTTTCCTCGCACCTGCGACCACTGTCTCACAGCCCTCTGCCCGTATCTGCGCTTGCCAGGCTCGCTTCTGCGAGCTCGCACCTGCGATGGAATTTTTCACAGGTGCGATTGCATCAGATGGCAGAACCTTCAGCTTTTGCTTCGAAGTCCGAAATTGATCCGTTAACCATCTGAAACTCAACCGAGGCCCCCGGGATCTCAACCAAATATACCAACAAGTCCTACAATATCATACGAACTTAGTCGAACCTTCAAATCACCTCAACAATGCTAAAACCATGAATCATACCCCAATTCAAGCCTAATAAACTTTGAAATTTTAAGTTTCTACAAACGACGCTAGAACATATCAAATCACGTCCCATTGACCTAAAGTTTTGCACACAAGTCATAAATGACATAACAGAGGTATTCAAATTTTCAGAATCGGATTTCAACCCCGATATCAAAAAGTCAACTCCCCGGTCAAACTTCTCAAAATTTCAACTTTCGTCATTTCAAGCCTAATTCCACTACAGACCTCCAAATAATTTTCCGGACACGCTCCTAACTCCAAAATCACCATAGGGAGCTATTGGATTTATCAGAATTCAATTCCGAGGTCGTTTACACGTAAGTGAATATCCGATCAACCTTTCCAACTTAAGTTTTTAATTATGAGACTAAGTATCTCATTTTACTCCGAAATCTTTTCGGACACGAACCAACTAACCCGATAAGTCATAAATCAACTGTAAGGCATAGATTGAGCAGTAAATGGGAGAACGAGGTTGTAATACTCAAAATGACTGGTTGGGTAGTTACACTTACCTAATGTGAATGCAAATTCAATTATGCATATTTCTAGTCTTAAGAGGAAAAGAGATGATCAAGTAAACCATACATACCTTTGGTATTGTAGGCTTGGTCATATTGGAGAGAAAAGAATTAATAAGTTGTACAAGGAAGGGTACCTTGACAAGTATGATTTTGAATCATATCCAACTTGTGAAGCCTGTCTCAAAGGAAAAATGACCAAATCTCCATTTACTGAAAGTGGAAAAAGAGCTTTTGAATTATTGGGACTAATTAATACAGATATTTGTGGGCCCATGAAAATTCAATCTAGAGGTGGATATTCTTATTTCATCACCTTCACTGAAGATATGTCAAGATATGGATTTGTGTATCTTATGAAACACAAATCTGAATCTTTTGAAATTTTCAAAAGGTTCCGTAGTGAAGTTGAGAAACAAACTGGTAAAAGTATTAAAGTACTAAGGTCTGATAGAGGTGGAGAATATCTTAGTGAAGATTTTACTAGGTATCTCAAAGAGAATGAGATTCTCTCATAGTGGACACCTCCAGGAACACCACAACATAATGGTGTGTCTGAAAGAAGAAATCGAACCTCATTAGATATGGTTAGATCTATGATGGGGTTTACTGATCTTCCAATAAATTTATAGGGATATGCTTTGGAAGCAGCAACATACTTACTTAATAAAGTTACTACTAAGTCAGTCTTTACAACACCATATATGTCACGACCCAAAACCTAACCTGTTGTGATGGCGCCTATCGTGGTACTAGATAAGCCGACCTTTCCAAAACACTTTCAAAATTTAACAGAAATGAATTAAGACATTTAAAATAATCGGAATTTCTCATAAATACGGGGTAAAATCCAATTAAACATAAGTGCGGAAAAATAGTCCGACATCGGAGTGTCACTAAGTCATGAGCATCTAAACCAGACTAGAATCAGAGTTTACAATGTTCCAATAATACCCAAGCAGAAAGAAAAGATAATAATAGAGGCGAATCAAGGGCTGCGGACGCCGGCGGCTACCTCGTAAGTCTCTGACAACCACAAGTGCACGGACTCAACGATCTCTGTAAACGGTCTCACCTGAATCTGCACACAAGGTGCAGGGAGTAACGTGAGTACTTCCAACTCAGTAAGTAACAAAATTAAATAAGGAACTGAGAAGCAGTGACGAGCTACACAAATGCAGTTCATTTCAGTAATTTTAGAAAGAAAAATAGGCATGCTTTCAATTCGGTGTTTTAAATCAAAACATTTCGAGCTCAGGTACAACAATATAAGCCCTCCAGAAAATTCCACAACAACAACAATTAGCAACAAAGTGCAATAGCAAAATAAGAGCAAGGACAGCCTCACATGGCTACTGCCACTCATCTATCTCAACAGCTCAATCACTCGGCTCTAAGCCTCAATACTTACAATCAAAGGTACTTGCGCTCACTGGGGTGTACAGACTCCGGAGGGGCTCCTACAGCCCAAGCGCTATATTGCTACGGCGTGCAGCCCGACCCAATACTGTTGCGGCATGCAGCCCGGTCCATATATTGCTGCGGCATGCATCCCGATCCAAGTACTGCTGCGGCGTACAGCTCGATCTAATATCATGACCCTAAGGCTTGTTGCAGCGTGCAACCCGATCCAACATTTACTGCGGTGCACAGTCCGATCCAACATATCTCACACAACTCTCAACCTGGCACTCAGGCCCTATATGAGTCACTAGCCTTTCCAGCCTCACAATTATCACAACAACATCCCAAACAAAGACTATAACAAGTACAAATCAAATCATGGGAGAGAGCTGGGACAAAATGCATAAGCAAACAATGACCGAGTACAAAACAACAATTTAACAGTCAATACAACAAGTCCACGACCACTGCGGGTCCTAACAGAGTTTTCATATAACCTAAGCATGATTTCCAACATGTAAGACAATCAATAACTCAAAAACAAGAGTGAACATGTAATAACAAAGGTGTATTTGACTTTGCAGTCTACCGGGACGGACCAAGTCTCAATACCACTCGGTGCACGCTCACACGCCCGTCACCCAACGTGTGCGTCACCTCTAAATATCAACATCATATGAATTTCTCGGGGTTTCATACCCTCAAGACCAGATTTAAGACCGTTACTTACCTCAAACCGAGCAAATCTCTATTCCGTTATGCTCTTGCCTCTCGATTCGGCCTTAAAATGCTTTGAATCTATTCACAACCAGTACAACACCATCAATATATGCTAAAGGAATGAATTCCATAAAAAAACTACCAAATTAGACTCAAAACCCGACCCCCAGGCCCACGCCTCAAAATCCAACAAAAGTTATAAAACTTGAAAACCCATTCACTCATGAGTCCATACATATGAAATTTATCAAAATCCAACATCATTTGTTCCCTCAAATCCTTAAATTAAACTCTCCAAAATCCCAAGCCCTAACCCCCTATTTCACCCCTAAATTCCACTAATTAGATGATAATACAATGGGAAAACACCATAGATAGGAGTATTAGAGCCCAAGAAACTTACCTCACTGAAAACCCTTGAATCTCCCTTCAAAATCACTCCAAAAGCCGACTTGAAAATGGTGGAAATGAACCAAAATTTGCGAAGTGTTCTACTTATAGTTTCTGCCTAGGTCTTTTGCACTTGCGACTAAATATGCGCACCTGTGGTGCCATATCTGCGCAAGAACCTCCGCACCTATGGAAAATCATTAAAACCCCCAACTTCGCACCTGTGCTCCATATCCGCATCTGCGACCACGCAGGTGCGGAAAAGACCTCGCACCTGCGGCCACTGCCTGACCTCCTCACTTCCGCTTCTGCGGGCACCTATCCGCATCTACGGACTCACAGATGCGACCTCTCCTACGCACCTGTGAACCCAGCCTACCTCAACACTGTCCGCACCTGCAAACTCCCACGCGCACCTGCAACCTCGCACCTGCGGCTTCCCTTCCGCAGGTGCGAAAAACACCAACAGCTTCAGAAACCAGCAAACCAACTATCTTCCAACACCAATAATTGATCCGTTAACCACCCTAAACACATCCGAGGCCCTCGGGACCTCAACCAACCATACCAACAAGTCATATATCAACATACAAACTTAGTCGAACCTTCAAAACACTCAAAACAATATCAAAATACCAAGTTACCATCGAATCCAAGCCTAAGAACTTCTAAACTTCCAAATTCCGCAAACGATACTGAAACCCAACAAACCACATCCGAATGACTTCAAATTTTGCAAACACGTCACACATGATACTACGAACCTACTCCAACTTTCAGAATTCCATTCCGACCCCGATATCAAATTTTTCACTGCCGACCAAAATCGCCAAATTTCTAACTTTTGCGAATTCAAGCCTAATTCTACTACGAACCTCCAAATCACATTCTGGACGTGCTCCCAAGTCCAAAATCACCTAACAGGGCTTACGAAATCATCAAAATTCAAATCTGAAACTGTTTACACATAAGTCAATATCCGATTGACTTTTCCAACTTAAGCTTATCCCAAAGAGACCAAGTGTATCAATTCACTCTGAAACCACTCCAGACCCGAACCAACTAACCCGGTATAATAAATATAGCTGAATTATATAAAAAAAAGTAGAAATTGGGGAAACAGGATTATAACTCTCGAAACGACCAGCCAGGTCATTACAATATAAGATGTGGAAAGAATGTAAGACTAATCTTAAACATATTAAAGTTTGGGATTGTCCAACTTATGTTAAGAGATTGTAGTCTAATAAACTTGACTCAAGATCTGATAAGAGTAGGTTCATTGGGTATCCCAAAGAAATAATGGGATATTATTTCTATCACCCTTCTGACCGTAAAGTATTTGTGGCTAGAGGAGCAACCTTTTTGTAAAGAGAATTTCATTTGGAAGGAAATTATAGTGGAGAAATAGAACTTGATGAAGTTCAAGAAACTAATGAATCAACAAAAAATCAAGATCATGAGACACATTTTTAAGAACCTTTATTGGTTGTTTTGAAGTTGACAAGGAAGTTTCCACCTTTAACGGTTGAAGTTCAAGAACTAAATGTAGTTCAAGAACAGGTTAATGAACCAGTTCCAAACCAATTTGAATAACAACCAAATCCAATACAAGGTGAGCAAGTTGTACAAGCACCACATAGAAGGTCTATACGAGAACGTCATGTACCAACTAGAATAAATCTAATGGTACAAAATGATGTATCAAATGAGGTTGATCATAATATGATGACCCTAAGACCTATGAAGAGGTGACACAAGGTTATGACAATGAAATATGGCAAATGGATGTGAAAACAGCTTTCCTTATTGGTGAGCTAGAAGAGGATGTGTACATGACACAACCAGAAGGTTTCACATCTCCGCCTGATAATAATAAGATTTGCAAGCTACAAAGATCTATTTATGGACTAAATCAAGCTTCTTGAAGTTGGAATATTCGCTTTAACAAGACAATTGAAAAGTTTAATTTTGTAAGATGTGAAGAAGAGCCTTGTGTATACAAAAAGGTTAGTGAGAGCACAATTATATTCTTAGTACTGTATGTTTATGATATATTACTCATAGAAAATGATATACCGGGATTGTAAAGTACCAAGATTTGGCTATCTAAACAGTTCTCCATGAATGACTTGGGAGAAACAGGTTATATATTGGGAATAAAGATCTATAGAGATAGATCTAAGAAGCTGCTTGGACTTTCTCAATCTTTGTACATTGATACCATCTTAAAGAGGTATAACATGGATAATTTCAAGAGAGGTTATCTACTGATAGGTACTGAAATTACTCTCAGTAGGAAGGATTGTCCTAAAACACCTGAAGAGAGAGAATGCATGAGTAGGATCTCATACGCTAGTGCACTGGGAGCTATCATGTATACCATGACATGTATACGTCCTGATATGGCTTATGCACTAGGAATGACTAGCCTATATCAGGCAAATCTTGGTGAGGAGCATTGGAAGGTGGTAAAAATCATTCTTAAGTACTTAAGAAGGACTAAAGACCAATTCCTCATTTATGAAAATTTTGAGTTGAAACTTGAAGGTTATATTGATGAAAGTTTCTCTTCAGATAGAGACGATAGCAAATCTATTTCTGGTTATGTATTTACCTTAAATGGTGGTGCAGTGAGTTGGAAAAGTTCCAAACAAGCTACAGTAGCTGATTCAGTGACTGAAGCAGATTATATGGCAGCTAATGGAGCTGCTAAGAAAGTTATATGGATGAAAAAGTTCTTAACTAAACTTGACGTGATTCCTTCAATAGGAGGTGCAACTCCATTATTGTGAGACAAACTGGAGCCATTGCTCAAGCAAAAGAACCAAGATCACACCAAAACTCTAAACATGTTCTGCGAAGGTATCACTTGATAAGAGAAATCATTGAACGTGGAGACGTTGAGATTCAAAAGGTTGATGGAAAGAAAAATGTTACAGACACATTCACTAAAGCTCTTGGCGCAAAGGAGTTTGCCAAGAACAAGCTAAAATTGGGAATAAAGTACAAGAGCGATTGACTCTAGTGCAAGTGGGAGATTGCTAGGGATATAGTAGATATGCCCTAGATCCAATCTCATATTTGATGATTTGAACACATATTTATGAACGTTAATTCATATAAAATATATATGACATTTAATATTCTTTTACCATTATTATTAATTACTTAATTAATTTGATAAGGTCCTTGATTAAATTTTGAGACTTGTCATCGTGATGGAGATCATGATAATGAGAGTAAAGTTTCTTTTAAATTTAATCTAAATTTTGTTCTTGATCGTAGGATTATTAATTTAGACATTAGTAATCCGGTTAGATCAATACTTATGTGATCGTCTTTATGTGATAAAGATTAGTTATTCTCATTAAATAAATTACATAGATAGATGATGCATATAGAGATATAATCATTGAACCGACTCATTGGATAATTCATAATGGCTAGAATTACATAAACTGTCAATAGGATATTCTCTTAAAGAATGTGATGTAAGAGTTTCCTTTGACCTGAGATCGTCATAGTAATTGACAAGTTATTTATTGTGCTTTGATACCAGACACCTATGGCCCTAGGGCGATAGTTGAAAGGATATTGGGTATGATTAAATGCTTGTAGAATTAGTGATTGATTAAGATGTAATTTGTCAACTCTTGGTAATGAGTTTGAGCTCCATGTTGTCATGAATTATATACGACCAAACTAAGACCTTGGCTAGGGCTATTGAATGAAAGAAGAAAGGAGTTTCTTAGGTCATTCAATGGTCGATTATATTTGACATGAACACATAATTGATCGCCTATTAGGATTTGACAGTGTAACCATATCCTAGGATGACTTAGAGCTATAAGGACAGAAGGAAATATTACTTTATTCTTCTACTGGTTCTTGAGAGTAAATTGTATACTTCATTCTATTCGGTCATTAAGGAGCGTTTCTAGACTCTACCCTTGATTAGTATATTGATATGATCAATTACTACCGGTTTAGTATTGAACCTATGGGGTCGCACACTAACGAGTGTTCTGATTTTTGCTAAAGGATTTATTACTTTATTATTTGATAATTAAATTAAAAAATTTAATTAGTCAAATAAATATAATTATTAGTCTAAATGAAATATTATTATACTCTCTGCTAGCACAAAGGATAAATTGAAGTTTTCTATTTGGAATAAATTGAATAAATTGAAGTTTTCTATTTGGAATAAATTGAAGTTTTCTATTTGGAATAAAAAATTAAATTATTTCTCTTGGTTAAAATATATATGTGATATATAATTAATACTTATTTTATATGAATTATGTCATATAAAATATTAATAAAAGACTTATTAATTAAATCTAATTTTGGATTGGAATAGTAACGTAAAATGCAATTGGAATTGGATTGGAAAGTCGGCTGCCACATTACCCATTTGGAATAGGATACAACTTATAATGGAAAGATTCCATAAAGTCCTAATGGACTTGGAAAAGAAAAAATCACCGAAGCTATTTTTTTCTTGTCCGGTTGGAAAAGTATTGCAAACTCAAGTATATATATATAGATATATCCGTGAACATTAAGACAACAGAGGAAACCCCACAAAATTTATGTGTTCCGCACAAAGTCAAGAGCAAACTACTATTTACCAGAAATTGTGTTTCTTGTTCTTTTACTATTGAGTTGAGATCTTTGAGAAATATTTCAGCATAATATTTTATTCAATTTATTTACGGTTTCATTAATCAAAGAGTTGAAAGCAAGGATCGGTCTCGGTGTGGATACTCATAGAGTATTCGCACATCGAAGAATTTTTGAAATAAGACTCTCTTTACCAGGTACGTCTTAGATCTGATCTTTGACATGTAAATAAATTTTAAACACGAAAAGATCTTCCTATGATTGTTATTGTCTTCTGCTGCGTGTTACGAACATTTATATACAATCCTTCAAAAATTCTCGTATTTGATCACAACCAATAATCAAAAACGTTAGGAGTACTTTCATCAAATAATGCATATGGCTAAGCCAAACTTGAACTCCTTATTAACGACGTTTGAATTAAACCACCATCTTATCATAGAGTTTCTTATCAAAACGAAGCTCTTCGACCAAGAAGGCATTATGATAGAACTTGTTAATTCATAGTGCAATGACCATATATACTTTTGATGGTACATATGAGAAGATGGACAACATATATTTGGACCATGACGACATGAAATATAGTAATAGTAGTATCTTTTTTCTCAAATACATTTGTCAACAATATTTTTTGTTGTCATATGTTGAATGTTATTCCCAAAATACTTTTGGCGACAACAATAAAGTCATTATATGCATGTCGTTGTAGTAAATGCCGATGCAAAAAGTACATGCAACAAGAATTAAAGTTATTGTCAAAAACTAAGTTAACGCAAAAAACATGTCTCTATATATTAATATTTTGCTGTTAAAAAGCCATGTAATAGTGGTCTATAAAAGTATTCAACAACAGAAATGTTGCCGATAAACTAATTAAGACTTCGAGGTCTTGGCGTAGACCTCCTCTACGTTTTATTTGTTGGTTTTAAATTGTTAAACATACTATAGAACTCTTATAATTGACGAGTGATTGAGGATTATCGACCTAGTACATTCATCGTGTGTAAGTTAAAAATAATAATATTTTAAACTTAAGTGTATCCTAGTAATTATTTCGTTTAACAATTACAATATCCTGCTCTTTCTAAATTCAACAGATCGTTGGAGTTTTATCACTATAATAGTTAAGCATAAATTAATGAAAAACTTCAATACTCGAGCTGTCATATATTAGTGTTAGTTATTGATTATTGATTCTTGCAATCGAATCCACAATTAGCTAGTACCCAACAATTTACACCTTCTCACGTCTTCAAATTTCGTGTACCAAGAAGGCAAAGCATCAGTCGAGTTGTTTCAATAATGGTTTGGTTCATTAAGAGGTGGACCCACGTGGAGAGGTGAGGGGTCACTGGCACCCTATAGGCTCGAGAAAAACCATGTATATATTACTGTATATACGTCTAGGAGCCCTATAATAATTTAATTGTGCCCTTAAAACAACAAAATGCTCCTTGGTTGCAAACTTCTCTTCACGATTAGTTCTTTGTATCTTTTACACAAAATACTCAAAAATTCTATTTGAGATATATCTTTCTAGACTTTGAAAAGTTAATAAATAGACACAAAAATAATGATTAAAGATAGTAGGAAAGGGGGATAAAATATTTCATTAACTAGTTTCATTAGTCAATAATATTTATCTCTAACCAATTTTTATTATTATTTCATTTAGAAAAAATAAAGTTAACTAAATCCCTTCTTCTTTCAACGATTTAGTATCAGTACATAGAAGTCACTTAGTTTAATTTTTTTCTTTTAAAATCTCTCCATCTAAGCTCCAAAACTCAACTTCTCTTCACAATTAGTTCTTTGTATCTTCTACACAAAATACTCAAAACTCTATTGGAGATACGTCTTTCTAGACTTTGAAAAGTTAATAAAGAGACACAAAAATAATAATTAAAGACAGTAAAAATGGGGGATAAAATATATCATTAACTAGTTTCATTAGTCAATAATCTTTATCTTTAATCAGTTTTTATTATTATTTCATTTAGAAAAAATAAAGACAACTAAAACATTCTCCCTTCAACGTTTACTTTGGCAAAGTAGCAAGTATTCGTTCACTCTGGAATTTCGATTAAGGCCTTTTGGACTGCTTACAGACTTTTATTAATCATGATTTTAAGTTTTTTATGTTTTTAAACATTCTTTCGGCCACAAACTCGTAATCACCAAGTGTTCAAAGAGTTGCACGCCAAATTTTATTGCAACTAATGTTATTTTCATATTTATGTTAAAGATAATGGTGCCCCCGCGACTTTCAAATCCTGGGTCCGCCAATGGGTTCATTACTACCAATTTCTTAATAAGACGTAATGTATGAGATGTGTGAATATAATTAGAGTGATAATTGAAGTCACACGTTAGACGAGTTATCTACATAGATATCATGGCCAAAGCTATCATAATTAAGGTTCATGATACCTAAGATTAGGAATAATAATTACTAGCATTAATGTGTTTAAATGTGTAATGCAACATTTAAATATGATCCCTTTAGTCGTACTCACTTTTTAAAATTTAATTGGTTTACCATATCTTGTGGCTCATGAAAAGAGAGCGGTTTGATATGTAATTCCTTTTACATATTTATACTACCGGTGTATAAAAATTAAATTTTATAACTTATCATGAATATAGAATATTTATGTGTTCACATTCCGAATGTAGAGATCCTTTTTAACTATTTCCACTTAATTAATCTTGTGAAATTAGTTGTGCCACGAAGTGTAAAAATGTAGCCTAATCCAAAACCACAAAAATCAGACCATAGAACGGGGGGCAAAGTCAGTAAGAACATTTTCCAGCAAATTATATAAGCAACCGAATGATAGAATCAAATCAACAATCAATACAATGCTAGGACGACAAGTAGTTATCTGTGTTACTTATTCACGAACCAATATTTATATATTTTGATAAGATTGTGGTTTGTGGACTAGCAAAATTACATCGAGGTTATGCTCTTTACTAGGAATTTTCGACTGGCAGAACTATTAGTTGGTGAGTAATAACTCTTTTCTTATTTACAATATAACCGACTGTGGTGTACGGGTCAATTTGTATGCACCTCAACTAATTTCATGGGGTACTTGATATCTCTCACCAGTACAGAGACTGAATAACTCGCCTCCGCTAAAATTTGAATCTGCGTGATCGCGGAATACTTTGTGCACCAGACTAAAATTTGAACACGAACCCTTATAATTTTTAGTTCACTTTATTGTTGGTTAGGTCACACCCTTATAATCTATTCTATTGAGACTACCCAATGTTATGTCTTTTTTAATAGATTTGAGATTGAGGGTGAGTATAAGGCGCTTGAGCTTGAAGAGCAAGGCGAGCCACACTTGTCTAGTAACAGCTAGTAAGTTACAGTCTAAGTCTTTTCAGTTGTATGAGTCACAAACGTTTGTATGTAGCTTTTATTAAATCCAGTAAATTACTTTTTCTAAAATTCAAATTTCATAAACTTAAAATCTTAATTTCGCCTCTGTTCATTAGGGCGCTGTGCTCAACATGTCGCGACAACAAAAGGAAACACCTAATATCAAAAAAAACTTTTATTACCTTATCTTAATACGTAATGTTAATGAGATGAAGGACCATGCATAGATGAAGGTATTCTGACATATGTAGGTATTATTATGAATGGAGTAAAGCCTCGCGATGATTTACAAAAATACTCCAAAACTCTTCCGGTTTTAAGGAATTTTTTATGTATTTCTATTGTGAACCAAGCTCACTGCATAGGGGAAGTGCAAAGTTAGCCAGTAATAAGACATGGATTTACTTTTAAGTCATTATTTAAAATATCTTTAGTCTTTAGCCACTGCTTTAATAAATTTTTACCCACCTGGACGAAAATACCCTTTGCTCATAAAGTTCAGGACCAAGTGTCCTTAACTTATGAGCTTGTTACTGTAAGTTCAAGACTAGCTGTCCTTAATTTATGAGCTTGTAAGTCTAAGTTTAGAACTACCTGTCCTTAATTTATGAGCTTGTAAGTCTAAGTTTAGGACTACTTGTCCTTAACTTTTGAACTTGTAACTCTAAGTTGAGAACTACATGTCCTTAACTTTTGAACTTGGAACTCGAAGTTCAAGACTACCTGTCCATAATTTCTGTGCTTGTAACTCTAAGTTAAGGACCAGGTGTCCTTAATTTTTGAACTTCCAACTCTAAGTTCAGGACCAAGTGTCCTTAAATTATGAGCTTGTTAATGTAAGTTGAGGACTAGCTGTCATTAATTTATGAGCTTGTAAATCTAAGTTAAGGACCTCCTGTCGTTAGTTTTTGAGCTTGTAAGTCTAAATTTAGGACTACATGTCCTTAAATTTTGAACTTGTAACTCTAAGTTTATGTCACGACCCGAAATTTTTCACCGTCGGGACCGTAATGGCGCTTAACATTTCACTTGCTAGACAAGCCAACGTTAGAAAATCGTTAAACCAATTTCTTATTTCCATTCAGTAAATAATAATAATTAACTAAGATGAAATATAATAAGTGTGAAATATCATAAAACTATATTAATTACTACCACCCGGATATGGAGTTACAATTCACGAGCATTCTATAATTTACTACAAGTAATAGTCTGAAAAAAATACAACTGTCTAGATGAAAGAAAACAGTAGGACATAAACGATAGATGGGGACTTCAAAGTCTGTGAACGCCGACAGATCTACCTTGAGTCTCCGGACAGCGAACCAGTAGCAAATCTCGATCAACCTGAGCCGGTATCCAAATCTGCACAGAAAGTGCAGAGTGCAGCATCAGTACAACCGACCCCATGTACTGGTAAGTGTCGAGCCTAACCTCGGCGAAGTAGTGACGAGGCTAGGACAAGACACCCATATATAACCTTAACAATATAATCATGCTAGTGGCAACAACAGTAAATAAAGAAATAATACAGAAATAATAGGAAGGGGACATACAGTGGGAAATACAACATAAAGAATGAGAATAATAAAAAGACAGAATTAAACAGAAAATCCTTAAACGAATTGAGCAATTAAAACAACAAAGGAAAACTGCACGGCATCACCCTTCGTGCTTTTACTCTCAACCTCACCAAATAAATAAATAGAACGACACGGCATAACCCTTCGTGTATTAAACCTCTCATAATATACACGACATCAGCTTTCGTGCTTTACACTCTTCCTAACAATATAAATAAAGCATGCACGATATCACCCTTCGTGTTTTACACTCCTCCTCACCAATCACAGAATCGATAACAACAGATAAATAAGAGTATCACAAAGGAACTAGTATTTTGCCCATAATCAATAGCACAATGTAATCTCAACCTTGAATCAATAATCGAAAGTTACCAAATCTCAGTGAAACCAGATATGAGTCACCCAACATTTTAAATAACCCGCTAAGCATGGATGGTAGAATTTAAGGCTACAAAATAAATAAGAATAGAATTTTACTCGCATGCTATGACTCGACAACGACGCATAGATGCCTGTTACCTCACATATACATCGTATTTAACAACCAAACATGTAGCAAATGAACACATAATACATATTCACTCAATCCAAAATTAGACACGACACTTACCTCACTCCGAAAGCCACTTAATTCTCAATCACAGCTTTTTCTTTGAAATTCACCTCTAAACCACTCGTATCTATTCAAAAATAACTCAATAATATCAAATAATACTAAAGGAATCAATTATATTTCATAAATTAAATTTTCAAAATTTTCCTCCAAAAAGTCGAAAAACTCGACTCGGGCCCGCTTGGTCAAACCCCGAGGTTCGGACCAAAATTCATTTAACCATTCTTTCCCGAGGCCGAATCGGTAATTAGTTTTGGAATCTGACCTCAAATCGAGGTCTAAATTCCCAAATTTTCGAAATCCCTAGTTTCTACCCTAACCCCTAATTCTACCATGAAAACTCTAGATTTTAGGTTGAATTCTAGTAAAATGAAGTAAAAGATTGAAAGAAACGAGTTATGGAATACTTACCTATGATTTGGGGAAGAAAATGTCTTTGAAAAATCGCCCTAGGCCTCCTATCCTTTTGAAAACGAGAATAAAAATGGCTGGAGTCCGAATTAAATGAACTCACTACCCAGCAACCTTCGCACCTACTGTGCTTTGGTCGCACCTGCGCATCCGCACGTGCGGACATGATGTGCGCTTCTGCGGAAAAGGACTGGGCCAACTGGGGCCGCACCTACGGACAGGGTTCTGCTTCTGCGGTCCCGCTCCTGCGGAAAAAAGTATGCATCTGCGGAAAAATGAAGTCCAGGCCTGGGTCGCACCTGCGACCAAAGGCTCGCAAGTGCGGGCACACCAGATTTGGTGCACCAGCAGCCTTGTTGAGGTTTGAACTCAACTCGCGCATCACCCGAATGGCACTCGAGCCC
>AWOL01S0006410.1:968-11972 GCA_000715115.1 Nicotiana otophora | reverse complement strand
GCGACCGACACCGCCTACCATATAATGCCTCATAGGGAGCCATCTGAATGCTCGACTGGTAGCGGTTATTGTAGGCGAACTCTGCAAGGGGCAAGAACTGATCCCACGATCCTCCGAAGTCTATAACACAAGCGCACAGCATATCCTCCAAGATGTGAATAGTACGCTCGGATTGCCCGTCTGTCTAAGGATGAAATGTTGTGCTCAACGCAACCCGCGTACCTAACTCACGTTGTACTGCCCTCCAAAAGTGCGAGGTAAACTACGTACCTCGATCAGAAATTATAGACACGGGCACACCGTGAAGACGAACAATCTCCCGAATATAAACCTCTTTCAACCACTCCGAGGAATAGGTAACTGCCACAGGAATGAAATGCGCTGACTTAGTCAGCCTGTCCACAATAACCCAAATTGCATCGAACTTTCTCTGAGTCCATGGGAGTCCAACAACAAAATCCATAGTGATACGCTCCCACTTCCACTCAGGAATATCTAACCTATGAAGTAAATCACCAGGTCTTTGATTGTCACACTTTACCTGCTGGCAATTTATGCACCGAGCTACATAGGCAACTATGTCCCTCTTCATTCGCCTCCACCAATAATATTGCCTCAACTCCTAATACATCTTGGCGACGCCCGGATGAATAGAATATCGGGAACTGTGGGACTCCTCAAGGATCAACTCACGAAGTCCATCCACATTAGGCACTAAAAATACGACCCTGCATCCTCAAAACTTCGTCATCTCCAACAGCAACCTGCTTGGCACCCCCATGCCGCACTGTGTCTCCAAGGACAAGTAAATGAGGATCGTCATCCTGATGATCTCTGATGCGCTCAAACAAAGAAGATCGAGCAACTGTACAAGCTAGAACACGGCTAGGCTCAGAAACATCTAACCTCACGAACTGGTTAGCCAAGGCCTGAACATCCAATGCAAGCGGTCTCTCACCAACTGGAATATATTCAAGGCTACCCATACTTACTGACTTCCTACTCAAAGCGTCGGCCATCTCGCTGGCCTTCCCGGGATGATACAATATGGTGATATCATAGTCCTTCAATAGCTCCAGCCACCTCCTCTGCCTCAAATTGAGTCCCTTCTTCTTGAACACATACTGCAAGCTCCGATGATCAGTGAATACCTCACATGGCACGCCGTAAAGATAGTGCCTCCAAATCTTCAGCGCGTTAAATAATGGCTGCCATCTCTAGATCATGAACAGGGTAATTCTTCTCGTGAACCTTCAGCTGCCGTGAACCATATGCAATAACCTTGCCACCCTGCATCAATACCGCACCCAGACCAATACGGGATGCGTCACAGTATACTATATAAGATCCTAAACTTGTGCGTAACACCAATACCGGTGCCATAGTCAAAGCAGTCATGAGCTTCTGAAAGCTCGCTTCACACTCGACTTACGACCTGAACTGGGCACCCTTCTAGGTTAATCTGGTCAACGAGACTACTATGGATGAAAACCCCTCCACAAATTGACGGTAATAGTCCGCCAAACCCAAGAAACTACGGATATATGTAGCTGATGTGGGTCTAGGCCAATCCTGAACTGCCTCAATCTTCTTAGGATCCACCTGAATACCCTCTGCTGATACAACGTGACCCAAGAAAGCAACTGAACTCAACCAAAACTCGCATTTTGAGAACTTTGCATATAACTGGCAATCTTTCAGAGTCTGAAGAATGATCCGAAGGTGCTTCTCATGCTTCTCTGGACTGTGGGAGTAGATCAATATATCATCAATAAACACAACCACAAAGGAATCCAAGTAGGTTTTGAACACCCGGTTCATCAAATCCATGAATGATGTTGGGGCATTTGTCAGCCCAAATGACATCACTAGAAACTCATAATGCCCATACCGAGTCCGAAAAGTTGTCTTAGGAACATCGGATGCCCTAATCCTAAATTGATGGTAGCCAGATCTCAAAACAATCTTTGAAAACACCTTGGCACCCTGAAGCTGATCGAATAAATCATCAATCATCAGCAATAGATACTTGTTCTTGATGGTGACTTTGTTCAACTGCTGATAATCTATACACATCCTCATTGATCCATCTTTCTTCTTCACAAACAACACAGGTGCACCCCAGGGCGAGACACTAGGTCTAATGAAGCCCTTATCAAGCAAATATTGCAACTGCTCCTTCAATTCTTTCAACTCTGGCGAGGCCATGCGACATGGCTGAACGGAAATAAGCCGAGTGCCTGAAGCCAAATCAATGCAGAAATCAATATCCCTGTCGGGTGGCATCCCCGGTATATCTGCAGGAATCACCTCTGGAAACTCACAAACAACCGGCACTGAATCTATGGAAGGAACCTCCGCACTAGAATCGTGGACATAAGCCAAATAAGCTAGACACCTTTTCTCGACCATATGCTGAGCCTTCACATAAGAGATAACCCTGCTGGCAGAATGACCAAGATTCCCTCTCCACTGTAATCGAGGCAACCCTTGCAAGGCTAAGGTCACCGTCTTGGCGTGACAATCTAATATAGCATGATAAGGTGACAGCCAATCCATACCCAGTATGACATCAAAATCAACCATGTCGAGAAGTAGAAGATCTACACGAGTCTCAAAACTCCCATCGGTGACTACACACGAACGATAAACACGATCTACAATAATAGCATCTCCCACTAGTGTGGACACGTACACAGGAGCACTCAAAAAATCACGGGGCACAACCAAATAGGAAGCAAAATAGGATGACACATAGGAGTAAGTAGATCCTGGATCAAATAGAATTGAAGTCGGCTGCTGTGACTGCTGACCCTGAAACTGACCCTGTCGACCTGAATAACCACCTTGATAACTCTGGAGTGGAGGTGCACTAATAGGAGCTGGTGGTGCACTGTAGGCTAGCTGGTTGGAATAATTCCTCTGAGGGCCACGACCACCTGAGGCACCGTGGGATGCCTGGAGCGCTGAATGAAATGGCCTGGGAGGATGGCCTCCACCAAAAGTACTCCTGCCTCTAGATGAGGCACCGCTGAACTGACCGAAATGACGAGGTCTCTTGTCAAACCTCTGACCTTCCTGAGTAAGAACCAGTTCGACTCATCTGGCGACATTAGCAGCCGTCTGAAAAGAAATCTCACTCCCAGTCTCCTTATCCATCTGCAGTCTGATAGGCTGAGCAAGTTCATCAATAAACCTCCTCACCCCCTCTCTCTCGGTGGGAAGTAGAAGAATAGCGTGACGGGCCAAAGCCACAAAATGGGTCTCATACTGAGTAACAGTCATACTGCCCTGCTGGAGATGCTCAAACTGACGGCGACGCTCCTCTCTCAATGTGATAGGCAGGAATTTCTCTATGAAGAGCTGAGAGAACCGGTACCAAGTAAGAGCAGGTGACCCAGCTGGTCTGGTCAACAAGTAATCTCTCCACCATTTCTTGGCAGAACCAGTCATCTGAAATGCAGCAAAATTGACCCCATTGGTCTCCACTATACCCATGTTCCATAAAACTTTGTGACAACTGTCAAGATACTCTTGGAGATCCTCTAAAGGAGCACCACTGAAGTGAACAGGAAAGAGCTTGATAAACCTGTCCAATCTCCATAAAGCCTCAGAAGAAATAGTTGGCCCATCTCCGACCTGTGCTGCAATAACCGGCTAGACTAATGCAACTGGCTGAGCTGCTGGAGCTTGATACTTGGGAGCTATCTGCTCCGGAGCAGGAGTGGTAGGAGTCTGGGCTCCTCCTCCAGCCTGAGAGACTGCTGGTTCCATGGAAAATGTGCCAGTCTGGGCCACACTCTCCATAAGACCCACCAAACTTACCAAAGCGTCCTGAAGTAATGGGGTAGCAATGAACCCTTCCGGAACCTGAGCTGGTCCGACAGGAACAGTCTGGGCTGGAACCTCCTCGTCAAGCTCTATATGAGGCTCCACCGCTGGGGCTGCTACTTGGGCCCTAGACTAAGCCCTGCCCCTTCCTCGGCCTCTAGCACGGCCTCGGCCTCGACCTCAGCCCCGCGTAGGAGCTATCACTAGAGGCTCTTGGTGTTGCTCAGCTGAGGAAGCGGTACATGTTCTTGCCATCTGCGAGGGAATAAGAGTAGAAGAGTTCAATTAGTATTGAGAAAGCAAAATCGCACGACAGAGAAGAATAGAAGTGAAACTTGTTCCTAAACTTCATAGCCTCTGGAAGATAAGCACAGACGTCTCTGTACCGACCCTCCAGACTCTACTAAGCTTGCTCGTTAATCGTGAGACCTAGGCAATCTAGTGCTCTGATACCAACTGTCACGATCCGAAATTTCTAACCGTCGGGACCGTGATGGCGCCTAACATTTTGCTTGCTAGGCAAGCCAACGTTAGAAAATTGTTAAACCAATTACTTATTTTCATTCAATAAATAACAATAATTTACTAAGATGAAATATAATAAGTGCGGAATATTATAAAACTGTATTAATTACTACCACCCAGATCTGGAGTCACAATTCACGAGCATTATAGAATTTACTACAAGTAATAGTCTGAAAGAAATACAACTATCTGGATGAAAGAAAACAGTAGGAAATAAAAGATAGACGGGGACTTCAAGGTCTGTGAACGCCGACAGATCTACCTTGAGTCTCCGGACAGCGTACTAGTAGCAAATCTCGATCAACCTGAGCCGGTATCAAAATGTGCACAGAAAGTGCAGAGTGCAGCATCAGTACAACCGACCCCAGTTATTGGTAAGTGTCGAGCCTAACCTCGATGAAGTAGTGACGAGACTAGGACAAGACACCCACGTATAACCTGAACAATATAATCATGCTAGTGGCAACAACAGTAAATAAAGAAATAATGTAAAAATAATAGGAAGGGGACATACAGTGGGGAATATAACATAAAGAGTGAGAATAATAAAAAGATAAAATTAAACAGAAAATCCTTAAACGAATTGAGCAATTAAAACAACAAAGAAAAACTGCACGACATCACCCTTCGTGTTTTTACTCTCAACCTCACCAAATAAATAAATAGAACGGCACAGAATCACCCTTCGTGCATTAAACCTCTCATAATATACACGGCATCACCTTTCGTGCTTTATACTCCTCCTCACCAATCACAGAATCGATAACAACGAATAAATAAGAGTATCACAAAGGAACCAGTATTTTGCCCATAATCAATAGCACAATGTAATCTCAGCCTTGAATCAATATTCGAAAGTTACCAAATCTCAGTGAAACTAGATATGAGTCACCCAACATTTCAAATAACCCGCTAACCATGGATAATAGAATTTAAAACTACAAAATACACAAGAATAGAATTTTACTCGCATGCTATGACTCGACAACGATGCATAGATGCTCGTCATCTCACCTATACATTGTATTTAGCAACCAAATACGTAGCAAATGAACACATAATACATATTCACTCAAGCCAAAATTAGACACGACACCTACCTCGCTCTGAATGCCACTTAATTCTCAATCACAGCTTTTCCTTTGGAATTCACCTCTAAACCACTCAAATCTATTCAAAAATGACTCAATAATATCAAATATTGCTAAAGGAATCAATTATATTTCATAAACTAAATTTCCAAAATTTTCCTCCAAAAAGTCAAAAAAATCGACCCCGGACCTGCTTGGTCAAAACCTGATGTTCGCACCAAAATGCTTTTACCCATTCTCCCCCGAGCCCGAATATGTAATTAGTTTTGGAATCCGAACTCAAAGCGAGGTCTAAATCCCCAAATTCTCGAAATCCCTAGTTTCTACCCTAACCCCTAATTCTACCATGAAAACTCTAGATTTTAGGTTGAATTCTAGTAAAATGAAGTCAAAGATTGAAAGAAACGAGTTAAGGAACACTTACCTATGATTTGGGGAAGAAAATGTCTTTGAAAAATCACCCTACGCCTCCTATCCTTTTGAAAACGAGGAGAAAAATGGCTGGAGTCCGAATTAAATGAACTCACTGCCGAGCGACCTTCGCACCTACAGTGCTTTGGTCGCACCTGCGCATCCACACGTGCGGACAGGATGTGCGCTTCTGTGGAAAAGGACTGGGCCAACTGGGGCCGCACCTGCGGACACGGTTCCACTTCTACGGTCCCGCTCCTGCGGAAACAAGTCCGCATCTATGGAAAAATGAAGTCCAGGCCTGGGTCGCACCTGCGACCAAAGGCTCGCAGGTGCGGGCACACCAGATCTGGTGCACCAGCAGCCTTGTTGAGGTTTGAACTCAACTCGCGCATCTCCCGAATGGCACCCGAGCCCTCGGGGCTCCAAACCAAACATGCACGCAAGTCTAAAAATATCATACGGACTTGCTCGAGTGATCAAATCGCCAAAATAACGCCTAGAACTCTAAATTTAGCACCAAATCAAATGAAATTCTCAAGAACACTTTAAAATTTTTATTTTCTCAACTGGACGTCCGAATCACGTCAAATCAACTCCGTTTCTCACCGGATTTCACAGACATGTCTTAAATATTATAATGAACCTGTATCGGGCTCCGGAACCAAAATACGGACCCGATACTAATAATGCTAAATATCAAACAATTCTTAAAAACAAATAATTTTCAAACTTTTACTTTTCATCAAAAATTCATAACTCAAGTTAGGGACCTCCGAATTCAATTTCGGGCATACGCCCCGGTCCCATAATTTGATACGAACCTACCGGGACCGTCAAAGCATGGATCGGGGCCCGTTTATCAAAAATATTGACCAAAGTCAACTTAAATCAACTTTTAAGGTAAAAATTCTTATTTTCATTAGTTTTCAACATAAAAGCTTTCTGAAAACCTGCCCGGACTGTGCACGCAAATCGAGGAGGGTAAAAATGAGATTTTGAAGGCTTAAGAGCACAGATTCGAGTTCTAAAACATAAGATGACCTTTTGGGTCATCACAGTTCAGGACTACATATCCTTATTTTTTGAACATGAAACTCTAAGTTCGGGACTACATTATCTTCGTCTTGTTCACTTCCTCTCCATTATCTTCACCAACAGTTTCCATCAAAATACATCATTATTCATCCCATTACACTCTCTTCATCAGAAAAAATACCAACAAGAATAACTGTAACATAATCATCTGAGCTCACAAAATTACTATCTGAGTAAAGGACAAATAACTGGTTTGTACAAATTCAAATTGATCTAATAAAGTTAATGAAATTCCTTCACATCTTTGGCAGTTGTTGTTTGCTGACACATTTAAAGAGGTTGGTAGAAAGTCCCCTTATCCAATATGAAACTTTTTCTTCCATTATTATTCTCCAAAATTTAAAAAGGGTTGCTTGTCTTTAAGAAGATTGGCTACCTTGACTTGAAATGCAGCAGAAAAGTTCTCTTTCTGGATGCTGAGCACGAAAACTGAACATCTTGAAGCCTTGTGTACTTCAATTCTGGCTAGGGGATCATGGGGTGAGCTAGAGGAGTGCTTTTAATTATATGTCTTCTGCTTATTGACGTATTTGCAGAAATTGGTCAGAACAGAAAAGAGATAGAAGAAAGGGTAACACTATCTTTTCATATTAATTTTAATAGACTAGTGGCCGCTTTTGCTTAGCATTAAAAATGCTAGATAAAAAGTAAATACCACTTTAAAAAGTGACTACCCCACGCAATGTTTACCACTGCGTAAGGGTTTATGGGCTAGAAAAGATGAATGAGATTGAGTCAATTGGGATGATTGGGCTGAATAAAATGTGGAAATGACACCATGTAGCCACTTTTTAGCATGTTATTTAAAATATATCTACAGCTTACAATATATTTAAAGATTAACCAATTTCTCTCAAACTTCAGGACACGACGTCTTAGAGTTTAAACCTCAAAATTCAAACTTCAGGACGCCGTGTCCTAAAGTTCGAAAATTGTATCCTGAAGTTCGAATCCTATATCCTGAATTTAGGGGTGGGCATAATACCGACCGAATCAAAAAAATGACCAAACCGATAATTTTGATTTATTCGGTTCGGTTTGTTCAGTTTTCGGTCGGTTCGCAATTTATATTTTTTAAAAGGGGTGTTCAGTTTTAGTACTTCGATTTTTCGATTAACCGAAAGTCAAAGTTTTTTTAAAGTATGGGTCCTATAGCATCTGAACTCATCTTAACTCTTAAGTCTAATATGTTAAATATGGACTCAATCATTTATTAATGAAAATTTTACCTCCTATAGCAAAGGTATACACCCTATTTATTATAAACTAAAATTATTTTAAAATATTATTTTCTATAGCTACCTTTTATATTTTATAGTAAAATAAATATTTTATGGTATATACTACCACTGAGGCATGAAATACACTATTTGTGTTTTTCCTCTCTCTTAGACAGCTGGACATACCTATTTTTAAGGGATTATTGTTACTGTATTCAGTAATACATGGCGCGAATACATGTGAATACATGCGTGTATACCTGTATTCATGAATACAACAACACGGATACATATAAATACATGCGCATACAGCTGGATTGCCTTGATTGCAGGCGCTTTTTGTTGATTTGTTCATGAATACATGGCGCGAATACATGTGAATACATACGCGTACAACCTTTATTCATGAATACAACATCGCGAATACATGTGAATACATGCGCGTACAGGTGGACTATCCTGATTTTAGGCGCTTTTACTGTTGTATTCATGAATACATGGCGCAAATACATGTGAATATACACTACAAGAAAAGTGCTAATTACATGGAAATTTTACCTGGGAATTGTATTGGTCGATAATACCTGCGGATTTTCATGGAAAAATTTAAAATTCCTAAATTTAGAATATTTTACTTGCAAAAAATATTTTCCGAGGAAAATCCATAGGTAACTTTGGCGCCACTAAGCGCCAAAATATTTTCTAGGAAATTACCTGGGGGAACTAATCGGCAAGTATATTTTCGCAGGAAAATACGCAGATAATTTAACGAAAAAAATGGGAAAAAAATCCTATTATATGCCGTAGGAAAATCCCCCAAGTAGTGTTACATGCGAATTCACTCGGGGATTTTTTGTTTTGGGAATTTACCTGGGGATTTGCTTATTTGGGCAATTACCTGGGGATATTATTGCTGCGGATTTAACTTGAGTCTTTTTTTTTGGGGATTTACCTAAGAATTTTCTTAGCTGTGGAACTATCTAGGGATGTTGTTATTGCGGATGTAGCTAGGCATATTTTCTTGGGGATTTACTTGGGAATTTTTGTGATGACCCAAAATGTCATTTTTAAATTTAATAATTAATTATGTGATCTAAGCATTATTTACCATTACTCGACTTGCGTGTGCAGTCCGTAAAAAATTTTCGAAAAGTTTTCAGGTGAAAAATGGATTAAAATATGAATTAGATGTTTAAAACATAACTGAGTTGACTTTGGTCAATATTTTGAGCAAACGGACTCGGATCAGTGTTTTGACAGTTTTTGTAGGTCCGTATCGTGAATTGGAACTTGAGCGTATGCCCGGAACCAAATTTCGAGGTCCCTAGCCCGAGATATAGAATTGTGATAAAAAATTTAAATTTTGAGTTCAAATAGTGATCGGATGTCAAATTAAGTGCAAATGACCCCGGAATAGAATTTTGATGATTCCAACAGCTCCGTATGGTGATTTTGGACTTAGGAGCATGATCAGAATTTTATTTGAAAGTCCGTAGTGAAATTAGGCTTGAAATAGCTAAAATAGAAATTTAAAGTTTGAAAGTTTGACCGGGGAGCTGACTTTTTGATATCGGGGTCGGAATCCAATTCTGAAAATTTTCACAGCTCCGTTATGTCATTTATGACTTGGGTGCAAAATTTGAGGTCAATCGGACTTGATTTGATAGGTTTCGACATCGAATGTAGAAATTGGAAATTCTAAGTTTCATTAAACTTGAATTGGAGCATGATTCGTGATTTTAACGTTGTTTGATGTGATTTGAGGTTTCCAATAAGTTTGTATGATATTTTAGGACTTGTTGGTATTTTAGGTTGAGGTCCCGAGGGCCTCGGGTGAGTTTCGGATAGTTAACGGATCAAAAGTGGGACTTAGCTACTGCAAAAGCTGCTGCAATTTTTCTGCTGGAAATGCCGTCAAAATCTGGCTACCTGTCAAAATCGGGCTGCCTGTCAAAATCGAGCTGCTTGTCAAAATCGAGGTCCCTGACAAATCGAGGTCCCTGACAAAATCGAGGTCCCTGACAAAATTGAGGTCCCTGACAAATCGAGGTCCCTGATCGAATTGGACAGATCGAGCTCCCAAGATCGAACTGGACAGATTTGTAAGTTATAAAAACAGTGGCATTCAACATTTGCCATTTTTGACAAACTTGAGCTTGAACAGAGGCGACTTTTGACATATTTTCAAGGAAAGACATTTGGGGTAAGTGATTCCAACTCGGATTTGGTCTATATACATAAATATATCATTATTTTTACCATTTAATTAGTGTGTTGAGATTGAAATTTGGAAAATTTTAGAAATCTCATAGAAATAAATTTTTGAGATTTCGGTGTCGATCCGGAGTCCGATTGGAGTGAGACTGGTATGGTTGGACTCGTAATTGAATGGATTATCGGATTTTATAAGTTTCGCCGGATTCCGAGATGTGGGCCCACGGGCAAATATTGAGCTAATTTCGGATTTAATATAGTATTTTCTTATGAAATTAATTTCTATAATTTTTGTTGACTATATCGAATTACTTATGACTAGATACGAGTCGATTGGAGTCGAACAATCGAGGAAAAAGCATAATACTTGATTAAATTGGAGCAAGTCAAGGTAAGTGACTTGTCTAACCTTGTGTGGGGAAATTTTTTCTAGGATTGGTATTAATTGTAATGTGATGAAAGTCGTGTACATGAGGTGACGAGTGTGTACACGGACTAAATGTGAAGGATTATGTGTTCAAATTATGAAGATCACTGTTACATATTAATTAAATTATTAAATCTTGTTATATTCTCCATTAATGATTTGATTTGTATACCTTAAATTTGCTTGA